>JAHBCN010002881.1:0-83587 GCA_019359885.1 Listronotus oregonensis | reverse complement strand
AAAAAGTTTTCCACAAAAAAATTGGTATGAAGGTACTTATTGTTCCAAATCCCATGAAAAGGGAATTTCACTTGGCCCTCTAACAAAAAATTCCCAAATTAAAGTATTTTTTAAAAAGGGAAAATTTAAAAAAAATTTAAGCCCTTTAAAAAAATTGTTTCACAAAAAAATTTGGGTAAAAAGGTAATTTATTAATCACCATAAAAAATTTACTTGCGACCGTCATATAAAAAATCCCCCCAAAAATTTAAGCTTTTTTAAGAAAAATTTTTTTTTAAAATTTAAAACCCAAAAAATTTTCCCAACAAAAATTTATAAAGGTACCCATTGCATTTTAATACCATGCAAAAGGAATTTCACTTGCGCCCGTCTGATATAAAAAAACCCCAAAGTTAAGCTTTTTTTTAAAAAAAAAATTTAAAGTACCCAAAAAATTTTTTCAAAAAAATTTATAAATCTCTTTACCTTATCACATAAAAAAAATTTTTTTGCGCCCCCTTGAAAAAAACCCCCCAAAAAACAGTTTTTTATAAAGGAAAATTTTTAAAATTTTAAAAAGTCCCTTAAAAAAGTTTTCCACAAAAAAATTATAAATTATTATTATACCTAATCCCCTAAAGGGGGAATTTCACTTCCCCTTTCAACCCTCTAGTACCCGAGGACAAAAAAAAATCAAAATGAATTGACCAATTCGACGGTCTAAAATTTTTATACGTCGTCTTAAAGTCTAAAAAAGTAAAAATTTTTGGCGGATTTTTGGAACCCCCCCCTTTTCAACCCCAAAGCCGAGACCCAAAAAAAAATTAAAAAAATGAATTGATCCAATTCCATCGGTAAAAAAATTTCCCCGTCGCCAAAGTCAAAAAAAGGGAAAAATTTTTGGCGCGATGTTATTGGAACCACCCCTTTTCAACCCTCAAAACGGGGGGAAAAAAAATCAAAATAAATTGACCCAACTTCCCCGTTCTAAATTTTTGGAGATTTTTAAATAAAAAAGTGAAATCAATCACCATGCAAAAGGATTTTCACTTGCGACCCGTCTGACTATAGAAAATCACCCCCTAAAGTTACAGTCATTTTTTATGAAGTGAAAATTTTTAAAAAATTATAAAGTACCCTTAAAAAAGTTGTTTCACAACAAAAATTGGTATGACGGTACCTCATTGTATACCTAATCACCATGCAAAAGGAATTTTACTAGCGACCAGTCTGACTATAAAAAATTACCCCTAAAAATACGGTCATTTTTTATAAAGGATTTTTTTTTAAGTATAAATCACCCCCTAAAGCTACAGTCATTTTTTATAAAGGGAAAATTTAAAAAAAACTCATAAAGTACCCTTAAAAAAGCTGTTACACAACAAAAATTGGTATGAAGGTACCTCATTGCAGAGTTAATCCATGCAAAAGAACTTTTTCTTGCGACCCGTCTGATTATAGAAAATCAATAATTTTCTCCTATATAAGTTATGGATGCAACTTTATTGGGTAATTTTCTATAGTCAGACGGGTCGCAAGTGAAATTCCTTTTACAAGGTGATTAGGAATGCAATAAGGTACCTTCGTACCAATTTTTATTGTGGAATACTTTTTTTTAGGGTACTAATAAATAAACAGGCGGAAATTATAATAGGCTGTCAAATTTAGCTGTTAACTTCACATTTTCGGCTGTGTAAAAAAAGCTGCTAACTTCACTTTTGGCTGCGTTAAATGGCTGCTAATTTCACTCCGGTTACAAGTTTAGATATTAAAAAGACTAACCTGCGGAATCTCATTTTTTTAATTATCTCGTTTTAAATATAAAGAACATATAAAAATTATAAATTACTGAAGCTGTTGGTCGCTTCATAGTTAGCAAACTCATTATAAAGCAAAACGTTTAGATTTGTAATGCACATCACTTTTTAATATCATAATTTAACTTGCATTTCGCCCGCGTGGACTATACAATTTTGGCTGTTTTGGTTTTTTCCCGTTCTCGGGGAATATTGCTCCTCCCTTCCCTCCTACTTCATCGCGTCACATCACACTCTCCAAGCTTCGTCTTCGTCTTCTTCACACACTACGCGGTATAGGGCGCGTCGTGCGATTAAGCAATTTTTATTTTATCGTATTTCATTTGTTATTATTTTATAATATAAATGCGGTCCATACAAACATTCACCCTCCCCCCCCCGTTCTACCCATTTTCCACCTATTTTTCCACTCCCATATTAACAACTTCAAAAATAATTATTTTTTATAAAACTTTCCTCCCCATTTTAACCAACCCCCCAGGGGATGTCAATTTTCATACCTCTAGGTCCAGTCCATTCTACCCATTTAGGGAGGAGTATCCTAAAATCCTTTCTTAGCTGAGGTCTTCTATTTTTCTGGGTAATCAGAGGCTAATTACCAACTCACTTATTTACAACTTTAAATGACATCTTTTATCCCCATTTTAACTTTACCCTCCCCCTCCCCCAAGGGATGTAATTCCAAAAATGTTGAAACAGATAATTTTTAATCGTAATCAATAGCCCACATACCAATTTTCATACTTCTAAGTCCAAAAATGACAAAGTAGAGATCGAACGGTGTAAGAACAACACCGATACGTCACCGGTCTCATATGGCAAACCCGTATAAATCCGTGACGTATCGGTGTTATTTAACCAGCGATCGATCTCTACAATCTAAACTTATACCCTCCATTCTACCGCTTAGGAGAAAAAAATACTTTTTAGCTGACGTCTCTTATTTTTCTGCGTTCAAAAATAACGGTTTTTTATAAAACTTTACTTCTCATTTTAACCCTCCAAGAGATGTAATTCTAGAACAGATTTTTTTTAACCATAATCAATAGCCCACATACCAATTTTCGTACTTCTAAGTCCAGAAATGACAAAGTACAATCTAAACTTATACCCTCCATTCTATTGCTTAGGGGAAAAGTTTTCTAAAATACTTTTTAGCTGACGTCTCTTATTTTTCTGCGTTCAAAAATAACTTTTTTTATAAAACTTTCCTCCCCATTTTAACCCTCCAAGAGATGTAATTCTAAAACAGATTTTTTTAATCATAATCAATAGCCCACATACCAATTTTCATACTTGCTAAGTCCAGTCCATACTACCCATTTAGGAGAGAGTTTCCTAAAATTATTTCTTAGCTGAGGTCTTCTATTTTTTGGGTAATCAGAAGCCTAATTACCAACTCCCATATTTACAGATTTAAAATGCCATTTTTTTATACAAATTTTTATCCCCATTTTAACTCCTCCCCCCCCAAGGGATGTAATTCTAAAAATGTTAAAACAGATCATTTTTAATCGTAATCAATAGCCCACAACCCAAATTTCATACTTCTAAGTCCAGAAATGACAAAGTTCAATCTAAGCTAATCTTTTCCAATCCATTTTACCGCTTTAAAAAAGTTTTCTAAAATACTTTTTTAGCTGACGTCTCTTATTTTTTTGCGTTCAAAAATAACGATTTTTTTTATAAAACTTTCCTCCCCATTTTAACCCTCCAAGAGATGTAATTCTAAAATTTTTTTTAAATCATAATCAATAGCCCACATACCAATTTTCATACTTCTAAGTCCAGTCCATAATTAGGTATGGACTGGACTTAGGGAAGTTTCCTAAAATTATTTCTTAGCTGAAGTCTTCTATTTTTTTGGGTAATCAGAAGCCTAATTACCAACTCCCATATTTACAGCTTTAAAATGACAATTTTTTTATACAAATTTTTATTCCCATTTTAACTCCCTCCCCCCACCCCAATGGATGTAATTCCAAAAATGTTAAAACAGATCATTTTTAATCGTAATCAAGAGCCCACATACCAATTTTTATACTTCTAAGTCCAGTCCATACTACCCATTTAGGGGAGAGTTTCCTAAAATTATTTCTTAGCTGAGGTCTTCTATTTTTTTGGGTAATCAGAAGCCTAATTACCAACTCCCATATTTACAGCTTTAAAATGACATTTTTTTTAATACAAACTTTTATCCCCATTTTAACTCCCCCCACCCCAAGGGATGTAATTCTAAAAGTGTTAAAACAGATCATTTTTAATCGTAATCAATAGCCCACAACCCAAATTTCATACTTCTAAGTCCAGAAATGACAAAGTTCAATCTAAGCTAATACCCTCCATTTTACCGCTTTAAAAAAGTTTTCTAAAATACTTTTTAGCTGACGTCTATTATTTTCTGCGTAATCAGAAACATAATTACCAAGTGCCATATTTAAAACTTCAAAAATGACAATTTTTTTATATTTTTTTTTATATAAACTTTCATCCCCCAAGAGGTGTAATATCAAAAATGTAAAACAGATAATTTTTAATCCTAATTAATAACCTACATAACAATTTTCATACTTCTGAATCCAGAAATGACGAAGTTCCAGACAAACTTTAACCCCCATTCTACTCTTTTAGGGGGAGGAAAGTTTCCTAAAATCTTTTCTTAGCTAAAGTCTCCTATTTTTCTGGGTAATCAGAAGTCCAATTACCAACTTCTATATTTACAACTTTAAAATTGACAATTTTTCTATACATATAACTTTCATCCCCATTTTAACCTCCCCAACAGAAGTAATCTAAAAAATATTAAAACAGATCATTTTTAATCATAATCAAAAGCCTAAATACCAATTTTCGTACCTCTGAGTACAGAAATGATGAAGTTCAATACAAACTTTCACCCCCCCCCCCATTCTCTCCCTTTAGGGAGTCAGTTTCCTAAAGTTTTTTTCCTAACTTTTATTCATTAGGGATAATGTAGGATTTTAATGGTAAAATAATTTTTAATCGGTCCAGTAGTTTCGAAGCCTATTCAATTTAGGGTTCCATATCGTCTCTTTCAAATCCAGGACATATGAGTCTAAAAATCCAGACAAATCTGGACAGTTCAAAAAATATATGTTATAAATTTATGTATAACAATAAAAGCTAAATTAAAATAAAAATACTTTAAAAATTTATTTAAATAATTATTCTATTATATGCAAAAATGCATTATAAACCTAAGTTAAAGACATATTAGCTTTATATCATAACGTAAAACATAAAACTCTCAGGTATGGCTACATACACAGTTCTCAGGTAAAACAAAAATAGTATGTATGGTAAAAAATTAATTTAAAAAATATATATTTTTATACTTTATATTTATCTGATTTCCAGAGTTCATTTAAGAAAGAACTATTTTCTGGTAATAATATAAAGTCATAAAACTCAGAACAGGTCATATCAAACTTAAAAATGGTCATTATTATGCCTTTTATAGATGCTGGAGTTAGCCTATTTCGATCTTTTGTCCACTGAGCTGCAATTAACGAAAGTATTCGCTCCACATTTACGTTGTAGGCAGTAACGGCAAAAAGTACTTGCATAATTTTAGAAGTTTTAAAAAAACTTCAATAGACAAGCAATGCTGAAAATAAACTGACCACTTTGTGTGGAATGAAAAATTATGTTTTCCCGGACCTATATTAAAAATGCGGCCGGATGTCCCGGACAACTTGAAAACACGGACATGTCCGGGCAAATCCGGACGTATGGAAACCCTACCCCAATTATTAGAATTTTCGAAGATAAAAAAGGTGTAGGTTAAGCCAAAAAGAATACCCTTAAGAAGTTTCAGAGGAGTTTTTGTTATTTCAAAATTTAAAGCATAAAATGTCAATATCAACTTTTAGGTTACTGTCAAAAATGTTTTGTACAGTCTCAAGAATAAAAAATGTTTCCATATGTGTCCAACTTTTTGGCGGTCACTGTATATCTATCTTTTTTGCCCTTAAATAGTAACAACCGAGCTGTGGTGTCAATAGTTGATAGAATGACCTATAAATAGAGCACTGGTCTGTGTTCTAAGAAGTCTATGCTATATTTCCTCAATAAGGTGAAAAAAAAAACAAAAAAAACCGTACATTTTATTATTAACCTATTAGAAAATTATGATAAAATAGAAACAACAGAAAAATAAGCCACTTTTTATTAAAATATAATGGGACTAACTGCACATTACTTAACAAATAACAAATTTTTTTGAATCCTTCAACAGTCCAACTGAAAAAGCCCACGAACTTCTCATCCAAAGATTATGTAGAATGTAGAAGCCGCTGTCTGCAGAGGTTTTTTTCCCTCCAGTTCAGACCTTCAGATCTTTAAGTACCACGGTAATAAACTGCCTCTTTCTTTACTTACAGCACCCACTATATGTAAGTACTTGACGAGTACCTTAGTATAGTTTCTTCATTTCGAGCTATTGTTTTGCAAGCAAATGTTGACTTATTTTTTATCTTGACCAAAATATTTTTCGTTTAAAAATATTGCTTTTCGTTCTTCCTTTTTCCAGTCACTTTTTTTTTCCCAAAAAATATAAATATACACTCGAAAATATTTAAAATAATGGAAGATCATGTGCTATGTGAACACTACTAAACACAATACAAACATATTTGAAAACGGGCTCAAATCGATTCATCGGGGAAACCCCAAAAATAGAACGCGTTGCTCTACCACCTACCCGCAATTATTATATTTGGCAACTTTTCCATGTAAACACTAATAAGCACAACACCAAAACATTTGAAAACGCGCATAAATCGACTCGGGAAATCATAGAAACAGACGCGGTGCCCTACAACCACCCACCCTTAACGGGTCACTCTAATCGGTCATTTTTAAAAAATTTTTTCTTTTTCCAGTTTTCGAAAGTTCATGCATTAAACAATATTCCCTAAAAATTTTAGAATGATCCGATCATTCTAAATGTACAAGGTGGGCCAAATTGGGCACTTTTAAAGGGAAACTCCCATTTTTAAAGGAGATAGATGAAAACTAATGTCGGTGTCTGGAGCTCAATTTTCGTCAATAACATAATGGTAAAAACCGCACATCGATATCTGTTACCATTTCTGAGTTACAGGGTGTTTTTCAAAAAAGTGCATTTTTAAAAATCGCTGTAACTTTTTTGCTATGGAAAATTTTGAGTTTTTGTAAAACATTTCCAAAGCAACTTTTTACGTAGAATTTAATGGTGTAAATATATTTTTTTACAATCAATAGTTTAATAGTTATTAACAGAAAAATCGATGTTTTATATGGGACACCCTGTATATTTTTAAATAATTGAAAATAACTTTAAATTACCTTTCCAAAAAGATAGCACACTTAATATTTTGCTCGAGTTCTCTTCGAAATAAAAAGTTTTTAATAGTTCGCCCACTTTAAACAAGTAGGCTTAGGACGCCGCGGGGCGCGGCTATGATAAAAAAAACAAATGCTTATTGATAATTGTCAAATTGTGATTTTGGCTTAAACACGCCGTAATTTAGTCAAATCTTTCAAATAAATTTAAAATAAAATTTGAAAATTATGAAAAATGGGATATGATAGTTTGTTTTATACAAGCCGGGAAGAATCCAGAAGCAGCAAGCAATTTATACCACAACCAATATCCAGAAAGAAGACAACCTTTTAAAGATATTTTTGGAAGATTGCGACACAACCTTAATAATAGTGGCCAGTTTGAGAAAAAAAGGTCAAAACAGTATATAACAAATAGGGATAAGAAGTTAGAAGAGATAGTAGTTTTAGGAGCCGTTCAAAATAATCCTAAAACGTCAACACGAAAATTGAAAACGTTAACAGGACTGGCAAGAACTAATATTAGACGAATTTTAAAGAAATACAAATATAAACCATACAGGACCAGAAAAGTGCATCATCTTAGACCTGGAGATTTTGAACGCCGCATAGATTTTTGTCGGTGGTTTCTGGAAAAATGTAACCGTGTGCGCGCTTTCCCACTGAATTGTATTTGGGCTGACGAAGCGTATATAAGCAGTGTCGGTATTTTTAACCGCTATAACTAGTATACTTGGGCGCAACAAAATCCTCATTCAGTAGTCGAGCTAAGAAACCAAGAAAGATTTGGGTTTAGTGTCTGGGCAGGTATTTTTAGAGGTAGGATTATTGGCCCGTTAATTTATGATGGTACCCTCACCTCTCAACGATATTTGCAAATTTTTAGGCAACAAATAGAACCCTTCATTGATGATCTACTTCTAATGGAACTAGGAAACATATTTTTCCAGCAAGACGGGGCAACGCCTCACAACGCTGAAATTATTAGTAATTTTTTAGCAGATAACTTTGACAATAATTGGATAGCTAACCAAGGTCCCATCCGTTAATAATAACGCCCATGGATTTTTATCTTTGGGGAAGACTGAAGGACCTTATTTTTAAATTTCCTATACGTTCTAGACGAGAATTAGAAGTAGCGGTTGTGCAAGGGTTTGCATCTCTCACCCCTCTTGAATTGATGAATTCTGCCAAGAAATGTCCGGAAACGGTGCCGTTTGTGCATAAGAGAGACCGATACGACCGATACGACAATTCGAACATCTCCTGTAGCTATATCTCTTGCGCTGGTTTATTACTTTTTATTGTTGTTTTTTATATTTTATTTGTTAATCTTATTTTAAATATAGTTTACATTGTTATAAAATTCGACATCATTCATTATAAATATAAGTTTCATTTTATAAAATATTAAGTGTGCTATATTTTTGGAAAGGTAATTTAAAGTTATTTTCAATTATTCAAAAATGTACAGGGTGTCCCATATAAAACATCGATTTTTCTGTTAATAACTATTAAACTATTGATTGTAAAAAAATATATTTACACCATTAAATTCTACGTAAAAAGTTGCTTTGGAAATGTTCTTACAGAAACTCAAAATTTTCCATAGCAAAAAAGTTACAGCGATTTTTAAAAAATGCACGTTTTTGAAAAACACCATGTAACTCAGAAATGGTAGGTAACAGATATCGATGTGCGGTTTTTACCATTATGTTATTGACGAAAATTGAGCTCCAGACACCGACATTAATTTTCATCTATCTCCTTTAAAAATGGAAGTTTCCCTTTAAAAGTGCCCAATTTGGCCCATCCTGTACTTTTTTGCCTCTTACGTTTTAATATCGGAGCGCGCGCCCAGCGACACAAAGCAGGCATAGTCTTTAGGCAAACAGCTAAAATCAAATTGATGCTTCTAAAAAAGGCATCGACGATTAGATATTGGTAAGATTTTTTTCAGTTTTTCGATTAAAAAAAGACTTTAAACGCGTTTATCTCGAAACTATGTTTTTCGAACTTACGTTGTCCGATTCTTAGGGACTACTGATCCGATTCTCATGAAATTTTAACTAGATAACCCTCAGATGTATGAGTTCGATTCGACCTACAATCATCTTAAAATTTTAATTTTTACTAATTTTTTTTAAACAAAAACCACAAAACTTTTTAATGTTTTTTTTTCTGAAATAGTACTCCATTTTGTTTATTATATGTAAAATTTAATGATTGTAGGTCGAATCAAACCCACTGTTATACCTAATCTAACGCCATTAAATGTTTTAATTTCAGATGATTCGTTTCAAAGATATGGACAACGTAACTCATATGTCTACTTTTTGAAGCTTTACCATTACCTATAATTATTATGTACAGGGTCTTTGATTATATTTACGTGGCTTCTGGGGCCTTTATTTTTGAAGACAGAAAAAAATGTTATATATAAAATTTTAGATTTTTTTCCATAGTATCTTTTGAAATTATCAGTAAAAAAATAACGCAATAAAAAAATGGAAAAATATAGGCAACTTCAACTTTTTTAAATGGAACACCCTGTATATTATGCGCTACAATAAAAGATCTTTTTTCTGATTTCAAATATATATACATTGATGATATTTGGATGAACCATTTTTGAGGTATTTAAGCTTAAAATATAAATAAATTGAAAAAAAAATCATATTAGTATCGAGAAAGCTATGAAAACAATAAAATTGTTTTAATAAATTTGACGTATTAATATTGTAAAAAGTTGAAATTTATCATTTTAACTATTAAAAGTAGTTTGTATTGCTTTTTTGTGGATGGGCTATCCAGAAGAACAAAAAATCGCTATTATGCGTCTTTTTTATGGTAACAATAATAATGTGACGACAATGCAAAGGGAATATTACTTATTATATCCTTAACAACGGGTACCATCTACAATACAAAGTAAAAAAGTTTATTGAACGAAAAAGCTTTAAAATGAAGAAAAGGACTGCAGCACAGAAATGAAAACAAAGTTTTGGATATCCTCGTTTTTTTGGGATAATTATTAAACTTTTTCTATTGGACTAGCACTAACTACTTTTAATAATTTTAGAAAATCCTGAAATATCAATCTCGGATGCGGCACCTGAACTTAATAAAACAGATTATAAAATTTATTTAACCTTAAAATTTTACCAAATTTATCCTGATAATTTATGTCCGTTCAGAATCTTCCTGAACAAAACATGCAGGACCGACCTAAGTATGCATTGGAAATATCTAGGTTTATGCAGCAGGATCCAAAGTTTTTAAATAAAATTCTATTCACCGACAAGTCTTCCTTCACTTTAGCAGGAATATTTAATCACAAAAATTAACATTATTGGTCCAGAGAAAAACCTCACCAAATTCAGCAACATAACAATTTTATTGTTTCCAAGGCTTTCTTCATACTAATATGAAACTTTTTTTTAATTTGTTAGTAATTTAACCTAAAATATCTCACAAATGGTTCATCCAAATATCATCAATGTATATATATTTGAAATCAGAAAAAAAGATCTTTCGATGTAGCGCATAATATACAGGGTGTTTCATTTAAAAAGTGAAGTTGCCTATATTTTTCCATTTTTTTATTGCAATATTTTTTTACTGATACACTGCTGAAACATATGTTAAAGTTTGATATGATGTTACATTTTACAAGTCTAATTTTATGTAATCCCTTGAATCTTGAATCTATGGATCTATATCATAGTGAAATGTTGGTAGCAAGTTAAGGGTCTGCAACTGAATTATGGTCACGTTGCCAGGGCAAATATAAAGCATTATTTTAAAGCAAAAAATGTTTCATTGTTTTATAAGGCAAAAGAAAAATGTTTATATTTTCTCAAGAAATTTTCTTATTGTGACCTACATTTTTTTGATAAACCTTCTAAATATATACTTAAGTTGCATATCGATCTTAAAAATAGATTCTTTTAATAACATTTTTATTGAAATAATTTTATTACTTATTACATAATAATTTAGGTTTTTACTAAGTACGCAAATTGTTGCAAGTTAAATTGATTTTTATTTAATTTTAAAGTAGGAAAAAAAATATAAGCTCAAGAATCACCACCTAAAGTTGAGGTTATACCTCATAGACATCCTGAATAATGTTACCAATAAAAGCTTTAATGTCCGACTGGTATATTATTTGACAAATAATAACATTATGTCAAAGTCAGTTAAATACGAAATATTACTCTAGGGCGTTTTAAAAAAAAAATAACGCCCTAGGGCCTACAAATTTACCAATAAATAAACAATAAATTATCTTTATTTAAGCATTTATTACGAAAATACAAACATACTTACACAATATACTTATCATAATAAAAATTATTTTTTAAAGTAAAACGTACAATTTTCAAACTGACCGGAAAATTCCATACCCCACCGCAGTTGCCGTGTTACTTGAAGTAATACTTTTCCCAACTACAATGGAAGCATTAACCAATTTGGAGCTTTCACTATCATTCACGTACCCTCGTGCTACCGAAGAACTCTTCCAGCCTCTTAACCTCATTAAGCTCTCGGAACTACCTCCCGCATCAGAATGAATTGTTGCCGCTGTACGTCTTAAACAATGACCTGTGTACGCCTTAGCATCAGGTAAACCCAAATATGTAGCAACCTTAAAGGGTATATTTCCAAATATATTTTTACCTATAGGCTGCACAGTACATCGTTCATCACGATAGCACAAAAAAAGGTCGCAAAGACACATAGTCCCGAATTAACTTTGTTACGCACATTTCAATGTCATCAATAACCAAAGCTCCTTGCCCATTTTACTTTGTGGAATGTCAATAATAATGCGACCATACACGCACATCGGAAAACTTCATTTTCACAACTCTCTCTTCTACAAGCTCCGAATACACCTATCACTAATGCAACTTTATCTGCCAAATATTTTTCAGTCGGCGCGTCTTTCAAAAAAGTATAACTTGTTCGCGAGTCAGAACCTTCGACTTTTTAGGCTGATAATTTCTCCCAAGTTGCTTTAGGAACTGTTGCAGAGAAATCAACTTTTCATTACTTCTCATCTTCTTATGAATCATTAATTCTTTACGTAACATTGAAAACTTTGTTCAAAGGGAATTTGGAGAATATGACTCTGACAAATCTTGAAAATAAGCCATCAAAACGGTTTCGTCCACACGGACCACGCAGTGTTCCGTCAGCCAGGCCTCAAAGTGGAAATATTTTTCAATGTTACGTAAAGAATTAATAGTTCATAAGAAGATAAGAAGTAATGAAAAGTTGATTTCTCTGCAACAGTTCCTAAAGCAACTTGGGAGAAATTATTAACCTAGTCGAAGGTTCTGACTCTGAACAAGTTATAACTTTTGAAAACTGAAAAATATTTGGCAGATAAAGGCATTAGTGATAGGTGTATTCGAACTTAGAAGAGACGAGCTTGTGAAAATGAAGTTTTCCGATGTGCGTGATATGGGTCAGCATATATTTATTGACATTCCACAAAGTAAAATAGGCAGAAGGGCTTTTGGTTATTGATGACAGTGAATGTGCGTAACAAAGTTAATTCGGGACTATTCTTGCGACCTAAAAGTGCACCTATTGATAGGTTTTTTTGTGCTATCGTGATGAACGATGTACTGTGCAGCCTATAGGTAAAAATACATTTGGGAAAAATACCCTTTAAGATTGCTACATATTTGGTTTACCTGATGCTAAGGCTACACAGGTCATTGTTTAAGACGTACAGCGGACAATTCATTCTGATGCGGGGGCCAGAGGTTGAGGCTGGAAGAGTTATTCGGTGCACAGGGTACGTGAATGATAGTGAAAGCTCCAAATGGGCTAATACTTCCCTTGTAGTTGGGTAAAGTATTACTTCAAGCAATATCACAGCAACTGCGGTGGGGTATGGAATTTTCCGGTCAGTTTGAAAATTGTACGTTTTACTTTAAAAAATAATTTTTATTATGATAAGTATATTGTGTAAGTATGTTTGTATTTTCGAATTAAACCTTAAATGAAGATAATTTATTGTTTATTTATTGGTAAATTTGTAGGCCCTGAGCCGTTATTTTTTTTATTATTATTTGTCAAATAATATACCAGTCGGACATTAAGGATAATAACGCTTTCGGTCAACGTATATCTCTCGGGCCAAAGGCCCTCGGGTAACACAACATCAACCTCAAGCGTTATTATCCTTATAATACCTTGATACCTTAATAATTATAAAGGTATAAACGAGATAAACGATATACATAGTATACATTTTACCAAATGCAGCTTGGTTAAAATAATTTTTAAAAAACCCATTGAAACTGACATACTTAGTTCGAAACCCTGGTTACGAAATAGTTTATTTGTTGGAAATATCCTAAGATACAAAACTTATCAGTATTCGATAACCTTTGCTATAAATCTGCTGGCTTTAAATAATCGTACATCACAACGAGCCACCTTTATTGAAACAACCTGTGTTGCTTCAAGTTTATACCAGCTAAGCTTAATTTCCCATTAACACCTTGATAATTATATTTTTAATACAATAATATTATTATAAAAGGGATCATGTTAAATAAACTTGCCTATTTTCAATCTTTTAAACATAGAATGCAGTCTGGTATAACAGGGCATTTAAGAGGTGAACCATAACTTGAAAAATATACAGAAATTCCCATATGACATCCAGAAACACTAATGTGATTCCCATGAATTTCTATGTGCCTTCGCCATAAAATTTAAACAAAAAAAACACATAATACTAGAAATTGTGGTTTATTCCTCGAGCCCATCTACAACTCCAGAATCAATCTTACAGTTGCCTTTAAAAACCATCTAATGAATAATTTTCTATTCAATTTGCAATACTACTAGTTAAACGTTTAATAAAAAGTTAAATTTCCTATCTCTATATGGTTGTGGAAAATGTTATACTTATAATAAACTTACTTGCTCTGGAACTTACATGCAAAATTCACTTGTATTTAGTAGTTTTTGTACTATTAACACAATGTCCACTTACAAAGTAACCATCCCGAAATCACAAAAAATATTTTTTATAACTAAATAATCAATATAAGTGAAGAAAATTAAGAAAAATTTACGATATATACGCGAAATTTCCCGCCAATTTATGTGACGCCGCGTAAAATACTCCTGCTGCCATCTTCTGACGTCACATCAAAAACAAAAACCTTAATCTAATTTTTTTGTTTGTTTGTTTTTTTTTAATTATAGGACCATGATGATTTAATTAGGCAATATTATATACACGGTTTAACAAGCATTGTTGGAAAAATGTGTGCACGCGCATTCGCCACTGTTTAAACCTACTTTAATTTTTACCAAAGAGAATTTATTTTGTGCTTTTACTAGCAAATATACAAAAAAATTAACGTTAATCATAAGTTCTGCATTTACAGGAAGCGATACTAGAAATAAGAGCCCCCACACCATCCCCTTATATTACTTATCATATGTCACTTCCATTTGTATCCACCCTAGAATATTGTAAAAGTATAAAGTATTCACCACCATCAGTTTATTTAAAGAGTTTCCAAAATAAACAACATAAACGTAATCTTTGCTATATCAATAAATAGTAAATCGACCTAGTTAACTTACCTTTTTAGCCTATCAGCCTCTTTTACAACACAAGACACAGACACACACGATTTTCAAACAGAAATAACTTTTAATTTAGAAAGTGTCACACGTATACTATAATGTTTTTCTATAAATTAACCACTCCAAAATCAAAATTAATACCTTTCATGTTAAAAACAATAACATATTTTAAGAAAATTGAAAATAAAAAGTTGAATTTGCCGATAACGGCCTATCCATTTTACGAACGACGCGAAGCAAAGAAAAACGCGATTTTCGCGACCTCTTTGTATGGAATGTGATAAATAAAGGTCCCCTGCCCCTGGCATTCCTTGCAACCCTTATGGAAAATGGCTTCTAAGCTGGGATTCTGTAAAAATATAAGGAAAGGAAAAGTCAAAATAAGGATCACATGTCCTTGTTGCTCTCAAAGGTAACTTATAAGTTTGTCTCTGCTTTGAAAGAGACAAAGAAAAAAAAAATCAAAAAATTTGCTTACATTGATAGTTCTTAAAAATAAAATCCCAATGAGCAAAATACCCAATCCTCGATAACCACCTCCCCCTCAAAAATCACCACAATGGTAGGGGATGCATTTAAATAATTATTGTTCATACAGTCACTAGACTTAAGCCTAACATTTCCCAAACATTCAACTACTCCCCTGACCCACCGATTAAAGCCTGCCAAGTGATTTTTCTCTTTTCATGGGTTGTAAAATCGTTTAATCGCGAATTCCGACCCCAAAAATTGAACCTCCACCCCATACCAAAGCCTATCATATGACTTTTCCCGCTTACTGGTTGTAAAACCTTTTGATCATAAGTTCCATTCCATGTTCAGCTAAAAGATCGTTGTCTAATACCCTTCGACCCCAATAATTGAACCGCCCTCCTACATTTCCCCGTACCAAAACCTTTCCTGTGACTTTTCCTTGCTTAAGGGTTGCGAAACCGTATGATCGTGAATTGCATCTCATGTACATTTAGTGGCATGCTTTTAACCCTTTGGGGGGCTGTTATTTGTAAGTCCTGGTATTATAGTTTAATTTTTGGGGATGTCAGTCTCCACGTGCTGACTGCCTCTGGACGGCATATGCTCGAAGGTATTAATTAACAATATTTTTAGTTTTTACGATCCTTCCTTTATGAGCCGGCTAATGTCGCAGTGACGTTTATATAGTTTTTGGGGTTATGTACGCTTGTTTATGTTATCCAAAGTGAAAAAATTGTTTTTAAAGGTTTTTCCTTTATACATTTTTCATGTATACAATAAAATATGGACTTCTCATGAAAAATAATAATGTTCTAGTAAGTGTTTTTCGTGTCTTGAACATGAACACACAGTTAATGGTTCTAATTTAAATGTAGCAATAATTTTACCAAGAGGTAAATAAATTTATTGGCTGCAATTCATTGAAATCTGTAAACTATGGAGAGGTAAGTGCAATTTATTTTAAATATTACATATACTTACCTTAAAGCTTACAAACTTTATAGGGGATGATAAGGAGGACATTAGAAAACTATATTAAGATTGTATTAACAATATCCTTTATTGTCCAGTACTCAAACTAAAGGTCCTGTTGCTCACTATATATACTGGTTACTTAGAGTTTATAACTTCTCAGAGCAAAGAATGATCAATTCCAATCAAACCTAATTGAATTATTTGCATTTTAGAGATCCACACCAAGGTATTTTTGGTGCTATGGCATCAGACCCGAGTTCACCGAAAGCAAAGAACCTACAGAACCCCAACAACTAAGCCCAAATACTCTGAAAGTAGCTGCAGCAGAATGTTTAAATAGTTGGATTACATATTTACAAGTAAGGTTTATTAGATATATAACTTATAAATAATTTTTCTGGCATAATTGTTTTTTGCTTTGAAAAAAAAACTTCTTCTTACATAAATATTAGATTGAAAGTTTGCCGTTTTCCACAAAAGAGAACAATTAAAAGATAATGATGAGTTCTTATCTCTGGCATTTTGATTAAAGAAGAGTAAATGTTTTATAAACATATTAAACAATTTTTTTATACAAAAAACTTGTTATGTCTGCTTTTAAATAGATTAGATTAGTTGGATGGAGGGTTGGTATAAAAAAGGTTGCAGGTCCTGAAGTCCAGCCAGGCACTTACTGCTCCTTTCAGTTTTAAAAAACTTGTCTTAGCCTCCTTTGACCTTTGAAAAATATGTATTATTTTTTAACTTACAGATGCTCAATACCATGTGTGCTGCAGGCATGCGCTTAGCTCAATCTCTATCACACCTCTCACAAATGCAAAACCTTCCTATAGCCACCCAGTGTATGGCGAGTTGGGAGGATTTGACTAGAGCAACAGCAATTGCAAGCGGTTCTGTTAAAAACCATATTGCTGCTGCTATGCAGGATATGAGTATTGGGGATACATTTACTGGTAAGTTTTAAAATGAGGCCATGGCAGTTAGTAATTTTTAACTAAATATTTTTAAAACTGTATCTAAATACATATTAATATTCCTCTTAAAATAATTATAGTAAAACTCCCTTTTTCCTAGAATCTGATGCTCAACGTCAGCTAGAGCACAACCAGCACATTGTCACAGAAAATCTCCTTACCTTTATAAATCTCCAGTATCAATTCTCTATTGCTAGCTGCGAGAACTTTGGATCAATGGCGCTGTGTCCTTCTTGTCAAACAACCCCTGGTGGGGTTCATAATTTGGACTGCAGTATGGCAACAGTTCAGCAGTGTTTTAGTAAACATGACGCTAGGTGAGTATTACTATTTTGACTCTCTCTTTTCACTGGTCATTACTAGACAGGACCATTAGCTACACCAGATAAAACTTCCTTTCATCGAACAGATATGATTATAATAGTCCCGTGTGCAGAGTGCAAAAATATTTCCATTTAAATTGTGATATAATTGATACTTTAGTTTCATATGTGTGACAAAGAAAATATGCTCCAAATTATAGAATATCCAAGAAGAGATCTTAATGTAAACCTGAGTTTGGATGGCTTTCTATTTAACTGCAATCAGTATATGATTTTTATCTTATTTTTCCATCTATTCAGCCCCTAAGCAAAACAATTTTGTCATCTTTATGTGTGTTTCATTATATTATTTTTATGGAATTATTTTTGTTGGGTGCCAAGACACTCATGCACAAACTCGAAAACTTTATCTATAAACAGAACTTACTCCTGTAAAAATGGTAACAAATTAGTTTTATTTGTTATTAATTGTTATGTTACAAGTACATTTATTATTACACTTTAAAAATGTAATTTTATTTATTAACAGTCATGTCATTTTCTAGCTTTTTAGAAATAATATTCTATAATTCAGAATCTTTAAAATTTTCTTGAACAGGAAAGCACAAACCTGAAGTACCTTCTCCTTCTTCAAAATTTTTACCATCCCCTCTGGCAAGAATTCTATTTGATATTTCTTTTTTTCTTGAGTCAGCTCCTGTTTTAACCAAAAGAGAAGATAAACTTCTAAATGCATGTTCTGTATATCTATAAGCATTTGGCAACTGTAGATACTGTGCAATAAGGGATGGTATTTTTCCAAAAGTATGTACACAAACTTGTGACGAGTATTTTCCATTTCGATAATTAATAAAAAACGTTTGATGCAGGGGACTTATATTTTCAATTAGTTCATCAATTATTGTAAATACTCGTTTGTTACCAGTTTTTGTTTTTGGAAGTGTGCTTGTTAACACGGTTCCTTTGTCTTGTATATCCTTTATAGATAGTTGTCTTAGTTTGTCACGCCTACAGGCACCAGCCAATCCAATTAACAAACCTACAAAAAACACGGTATAATTTTTATTAAATAAATTACCTTTAAAACTTTTTTAATGTGTTACCTTCCGCATTAAATAGTTCACATCTGGCGCTTCTATTAGGAACTTATTAACATCATTTCTTGTAAAAATTGTGGACTTTTTCGCCTGGTATCCTGTACTGCGTGTTTTTAAAAATGCAAAACAATTTTGAAAACTTTTCAATGTCAATATTATTTTTAACCATAATTGTAGATTTTAACATTGAGTAGGTAGACCATAATGTAGACGATTTTTTAACTTTGGCCTGTTCCGAAAAAAAAAACGCAAGAAATACCTCTTCTTTTAAATTTTTAACCTTGTGTATGTTGCACCATTCCATAAAAGTTTCATATTGTTTTAAATAGATCTGCCGAGATTTTTCTGATAGTAAATTTAAAGTTGCTGCTTTTGCGGCTTCATAAATTTCATCTGGATTATTACTGTCTGTATGTATCACTCATTTTCAGTATTTTTAATATGAATTTTTATTCATTCTGATTTTTACTGTTAAGTTGATACTGACAGATTGTTAATACACTGTCTAGCAATGCACTCTATCCTAGCCATCCAGGCCACCTTTTTAAAGTAAAAGTGGCCGTAATCGCTAATAAATCCATAAAATAAAATTCTTTGTTACAGTCACCCAAAACGGGCAATTTGGACGGAAATTTTTTGTCAGAATTACATTTTCGTTTATATCTTTTTTATCATTTATCTTATCAAAAATGTTTATATAACTTTTTATATAGAAAATTTAAAAAGCTTTATTTTTTGTTTTATAAAATTTTTTGTATCTCCTATATAGTTTGGACTACGACTGGTAGCAGGTTTTTGCCGGTAAATGTACTGTATCGGTTTTTGGGTGTTCCTCGATTTTTTGCTGTTTGATCCCCGATTTTCACTTCAGATTCAAATTCAACGAAAAAAATTACGCCAGAAAATCTTAGTCCAACACTCAGCACACACCATTTTTTTTGTGGACCTGTGTAAATAATTATTTAATTTTTGTGTCCACGTTTAAAAAAGTTTGTTACAGCGGCTAACTTTAAATCAAATGATTTTTTTTGTTTAGAGCTAAACTTAAATTGTATGCTTAAAGTTTTACTGAGAGCCTAGCCAGAGCCTTAAAAAATAAGCTATTGCCAGTGGATTTTTTTTTATTTAATTTTTAATGTATTTTTAAATAACTGTTTTATTTCAGAAAAATAAAAGTATGCACCATCAAAACGCCTTGCAAAAAAACCTGCTTGATCAGACGCAGATATAAAATATTCTGCAAACATGTTTGCTATATCATCAACTTTAACATAAGATTTATTATATTTCATGTCTACTGGTTACTGGCACTTGAGTTTATATTAAGTTCTATTGTCTCTTTATATTTTTGTCTGTCTCGGTTTGCTGTTTATTGTTTTTTCTTAGCTCTTTATAAATACTGTTATTAGTAATGTGTGTTCTACCTCTTTGCATAAGCTTAAAAAATCTATTTTTGTGTCTAATTTGAGATACTAAGTCAATACTGTACCAGGAAAGAAATGATATGGCACACATAATATGGGATTCTGGCTATCAAACGTTTTTTTAAATTTGAGTATGTTGTTATTTAGGTCAATAGGAACATCTTTTAAATAGGACATTTTTGTGCAGGCCTATAGGGTGGCCCAAAAAAATCACTGAGAAGTTAAAGCTTCCCTGTTCCTTAATACTAATTTAAACGCCTAAAAAGTCTGACATATCATCTAAATCCAAGAAAAACATACATACATACTTGCTTAGTGTTAAAAAAATGTGATTTGCCATTTAACACATACAGGGTGCTCTAGTATCGAAGAAATAAACATGTTTATGCCAAGTAATATGTTAATTTCATGATATATCTGTACATATTTTCAGAATTTTTACTTTTCTGCCAGTTTCTTGTGCTCCAAGCCAAAAAAAGCGAGCTAATTAAGCGATCTCCTTGCTTACATACCAAAAACAAACAAACATACATAAATGTATAAATTCAGAAAATATATACAAGTATATCACGATATTAACATTTTAGTTGGCATAATCCATACTATTTATATGATACTGGACCACCCTATATGGGTTACATGTTAATTCAAGTTATTTAAATTCTAAACAAATATATAAAATATTATAAATATGTTATCACTTGAAAACGGTTGGAGATACATCACTAACCGAAACGTTGTGTAACAATTAACAAATAAAGACAATGGAAGTCCAAGATTTTAGTGTTATTGATATAAAATATTATTCCGTTGGATTTAGACGAAAATTCACTATTTTTATGTGTTTATATTGAAATTAATTAACAGTTAAGCTTCAACTTCTCAGTGATTTTTTGGGCCACCCTATAGGCCTGCACAAAAATGTCCCATTTAAAAGATATTCCTATTGATCTAAGAAACAACATACTCAAATTTTTAAAAGATGTGTGCCATACCCTTTGGACCACTTGACGTTTTTTAACCTATTTGGCATACCACATCCAATCCCCTGTGTATGCTGCTAAAGAACCGTTCTGAGCTATAGTCAACATCTTGGCATGCCAGCAGGTCCGACCAGTCCCCCTTTTTTATTATCTCATAAAAAAACCTAAAGTTACCTTTAGAGTAGTCATATGCAAAGGTTTTCTTAATATTTTTTGTGGGTGCTATATGTTTAAGAGGTATACCAATTTTAAGTGCAGGTTGACATAGATTCTCTCATACTATTGTACTTTCTGACCTGCTGACATCGGAGACTTCCATATGTGATATAACCAAATCCAAACGCCAATCCATAAAATTATTATTAATATTAAATTGCTTTAAATTTTTATTTTATTAAAATATCGGGAAAAATGTGAGTTTGTTTCTTTTTTAAATTTTTAATGAAATATTTAGTTTTCGCTGTGTCAATACAAAATACACAATCCTAACCACAGAGAGATGTCTAGATTTCCACTTAGTCTAGGGCCCATAAATAAAAAAGTGGTTATTGTTACATTAGAGACCTCATAGGCATTTTATATCAATTTTCCAGGTCACAAATGTCAAGCCCTAGGTTAGAAGAAGTTCCAAGACAGCATAGTCCTATGGCGGATACTAGAGGATCTTCACCATACCAAGAGCCTATTAGAGGCCCAAGTCCTATTCATAGTTTTTCTGAGGCACATCGGGGACCAGGGCCTTTGGAAACCTTGCGAGGTTTGTACTAAACTACAGATTTTTGTTTAATAAAAAGCCAGTTATTTGATTCAGTGTATAGAAAATATGTAGATGCATTTCTAGGTCCTTTTCCTGCACCTGGTCAACTACACACGATGAAACTTCCATTTCCTGGACGGGGAGGGCAGAGATCACCACTTCACTTCCCTCTTTTTCCACTCGGGGGTCCCCGTCGGTGGTCGGAGGCTGCTGCTATAGAAGTTGGCAGTTCTGAAGGTAATGGAACCAAAAATAGTTCTTGTATAAATTGACATAGATAAAGATGTTTAATTTTTGGTCGTTTTTTTATCTATTAGGAGGACATGCGGAAGCCACTGCCCGCCGTTGGTCCATGCCGTGGGATACAGCATGGGGCGGCGAAGGGCCTAGCGGACAGAACAGGCATGGCCCTCAATCAAAACTGTCTGTACCAAGCGGGGGGCCTGGAAGTTCTCAGGAGAGAAGCAGAAGCACCACACCAGGTATGAAGTCCACTAGAACCCCATTTTTTATTATTTTACTAAGACAGTTTGTCGTTTTTAACTAGAATTATCCAAAAACAGTAACATTTTGCATTTAGAATCAGTTGCTTCTCAACCTTCGACATCGGCCGCGGTTGCTCCGGCCCCGACCCAACCCCCCATGGCTGGCGGTGTACTTCCAAGCGTTGAAGGTCTCTCTGAAGCAATACAGCTGCTTTCTTGTCGTCCAAGCAGGTCATCGATCCCCTCCACCTCTATTCCTGGACATTCATATGTGCCAATTTGGGGAGAAACACATGAGGATCGGATGCATAGAAGAATGTTTCCATCACAAAGGTAGAACATATCAATACGCACTTCTAGCCCTGCATAAGTTTACCTTATATTATTTTTTTTTAGAGGTAACTGGCAATCTGTGGACGTTCCACATGCAAGTGGCATGTCAGTGACGGAACACTTTGACATTTTTCCGCAGGGGTTGCCGCTGACTTCAAGAAAAAGTAGCTCATCAACAGATTCGTCATCTTGTCTGTCGATTCACAGCCGATCGACTGCTAGTGGATCTGAAAGAGGATCGACCAGTGAAGGAAGTGGACCGGTAAATATGCCTAGTTTTTCTTTATTTCATTGATTCTAAAAAGCATATAAATGTCTTTTGTATGCACTATAATAACTACTAAACAAACCCATACTTTTCATATGTGAGCATAATAGTAGTTATTTTCTAAACAAGAGCGCAAAGTGTTACTTTTCCATTCTCACAGGGTGTTAGACAAACTACACAAGAGATTTGATTATTTTTAAGTGCAAAAACAACAATGTTCAAACGATTGCTTTTCTAGGACGGTTCCAAAATAACATACAAAACTTTTAAATTTACAGGATGTCCGGAAAATAGGTATACAAAATTTATGATAAACCTATGACTTCAAAATAGGTTGATTTAAGTTAATTTGTTCGGATCTGAAATTGTTTTGTTAAGTCGGTAGAGTGCATCAAAAATTTTTGAAGAAAAATAAACAAAATAACAATATAAATTTTTATCTGATAACTGGATGATTTTTTTAAATTTCTTGGACAAGCCATTTTGCCAAAAAATTTTTTTAATATCTTCTGAACCCCACAGTTTCTAGAGTTTAGCTGACATCCCCCAAACATTTACCCCCCCAATCAAAGCATACTATGTGATTTTCCCCTTTTTATGGGTTGTGAAACCATTTGATATTGAATTTTGCAACACAATCACCTAAATGATCACTACCCAATACTTTTCGACCCCAACAATTGAACCCTCACCCCACACCCAAGCCGGCCATATGACTTTACCCAGCTTACTGGTTGAAAAACCGTTTGATCATGAATTCCATTTCATGTCCAGCTAAAGGATCGTCACCCAATACCGTTTGATTCCAATAATTGACTCCTCCCCTACATCGCCCTGTACCAAAGCCTGCCATGTGACCTTTTCTGCTTAAGGGTTGCAAAATCTTGTGATCGTGTGCGTGTGTGTGTATGTCTATTTAGTGGCAAGTAAATCGTGGGGTGGAAGTTACATTGTTGGAAACGAAGGGTATTAGATAGTGATGATTTAGCTGGCCATGGGATGGAATTTATGATGAAACGGTACCAACCAGTAAACAGAGAAAAGTTACTTGGCAGGCTTTAGAATGAAGTGGAGGGGTGGGGCTTGGTGGTTCAATTGTTGGGGTTGTGGTGGTATTGTGTTGTGATCGTTTGGACTGTTTTTCACGATCAGACGGTTTCACAACACATAAACAGGGAAAAGTCACGTGGCAGGCTTTGGTCGGTGGTGGAAAGGTTGAGGGGTGGGAAGGGAGTGGTTGAATGTTTAGGGGATGTCAGGCTCAAACTGTGTGGGTGGCTATGAGTTCAACTACAATAATAAATATTTCGGTAAGGCAATTAACCAATAAATCAGTCACCTTCCCAACCTTTGGGAGTGTGATCTTTAGTAAACACCAAATTGATTTAATTTTATGTTTCACATTTATAAATAAGTGTTGAAAGTAGTAATACTCGATAGACCTTGACAGACATGACTTTTTGTGTTTGGGCATTTCAGGTGTAATTACCTTTTTTTATTATCTAATTTAAATCACAAAATTTTTATAGGAATCTTTTAATCCTGTTGTTACTAAAAATAAATAAAAAATCCTTTTTATTAAAATGTATTGAAAAAAAAGAGGCGCGTTAAAAAAGAACCAATAACTAAGGTTTCCCATTAAGAAAATGTTAATTTTATGTCATATTTTTTTTGTTTCAATTCAAACTATTTTTTTTATTTTTAGGATTCTCACATTTTTTTATATATAAGGAAAGCCGCAAATATAACCCATTCACTACTTGTTGGATAACACTGTACACTCAATAAAGATGATAATATTACTATTTTATATTTTCCCTAAATTGGTCCGACGATTGAAACACTTTACTACACTTTATTAAATACTTTACAAAGGCACTTACAGTTTTCGATCTTAACTCTAACCCTTAACTAACAACGGTTGGCCGCGGTATTTGTATACCTATCTGAATGTTCTATACAATTCCAGCAACATTCCCTAGATAATAATCATACTATTTATATTTGTCATATCGTAACAAATTTTAAGAAAATAAATTCCTGTAGGATGCTATGAGACTTCACACAAGCCTTTACTCGATGTGGAGCGGTAGCGAACACCTCCCTTTCATTCGACTGCCGGAAAGTCAGGAGCCTCAAGATGACAGCGATACCGACGATCCACCAACTGAACGAAGTGGATTTTCTGCTTTCCCGAAACCCACCTAAGCTGTGGCTTTAAGACTGAAATGACAAGTGTGACAGTAGGTTTAGTTGAAAGGGAATAATTTAGAATGTATTTTTTTTCTAGAATAATATTATTAAGGTAGAACACAATCTTCTCTTCTAGATACTCCATGTGTATGTGTATTCCATATCAGACTCAGGTAGACTCAGAGTATTGCTCCCATATATGATGAATGGCGCCTTCCACTACTCCTTGTATTCGTAATTTTGTCTAAAGAAGAGCCGTTCGTTTTATTAATGACACACACTCTTACAAGAATAAACTTCCTCTTCTGGCCGACCGGGAAGCTGTATGGAACCTGTCCCTTTTTTATAGATATTTTCACGGATTATACTCCAAAGAATTAGTCAATATAATTCCTCTCACAGCATCCCTTTACAGTCAATCTGGAGAAGCTCCAGACTTCTCTCTTTGCCTTCCCCTTTATTCCTAGAGTATTTAGACTGTGAAACCTGCTGAAGTATTTTCTTTACCTGCCAACCTCCAAGTTTTTAAGTAGAAATGAAATAAAATACATTCTATGATTAAGTGGGTTAAATGTTAACTAGCATTTTTGCTAAACTTTGGTGTATTATTGCCCCAATTTTTTAGTATAAAAATTTTGCCTAATTTTACTCACTTAAGAGGGGCAATTTAAAAGTATGATATTAAAGCTCAATTCCTATTTGGTTTTTTGCGACTATATTTCACAACTTTTTAAGGTGTTATACACTTTTTTCCTGCAATTGTGTTTACTTGTAATTTTATTGAAAATTTTTAAAGTTACAAATTTATTTCAGCAATTTATTTTTACCATGAAGGTTACAAACTTACTTAAATTTGTGAACTACCTGTTGAATTACTCCGAAAATTCGTATATTTAAAATGAATGCATCAATAAATTTTTAAGTGATTATTTTTCATTATACTTTAACCAACGCTCGACGCTCTTTTAGGTTAAGTTAAATATGTTGAGGTTGGTACTTTAAAACTCACTAAAATATTCACCAAAATTGCCGGGGAGCTGCAAGAATAATAGCGCCTGCCGTATTCTTCATGCAGGGTTTAAATGCGCGTGCGTAAATAGAAAAATGTAGGAAAAAAAATTCACGCAAACATCTTTTAAATTGTAAAACAAACTTTCAATATTAATGTCAAAGTCACACAAGTCCTTAACGGACCCACTTGATTTATATTAGTAAAAATAAATCCAAAACTTTTAAATGAATACAACAGAAAATTTTCTTTTTGGATCCTTTATGCTCAATTGTACCTGAGTTAATCCTGAATTCAGGTTTAACTCCGGGTTAAACTTAAAAATTCATTTGCTTTGCTTTTTAAATCTTCGACTAATTTCCAAATCTAGGATTAAATGCTAATCTAGATTTTATAACCCAAAAATAAAGTTTTTTTAATGATAAATTTTAGAACGACTTGGTGATATTGGACGTAGTAGAATTTGGTTTTTCAAGGTGGAAATATGTAAAGAACAATTATTTTATAGATTTGGACGAACCCAATTTTTTTAGGGCTTTCGTCATAAAAAAGGCAGTAAATGAAACTTTTCCACTAATTATAAAAAAAGTTCTTTTTCAGTAGGGGTAAAATTTGCACCCCTTTGGCATTGTACAGTTTTTGTCTTTTACGCTAGCATTTTATTATTTAAAAAAAGCGTAGTAAATCATAGTTATAAAATTATTTTAAAAACAGAAAAGAAAAGACCATGAAAAACAGACAACACTTATTCTTTAAAAAGAAGAATATAGGGAAGAAACTATTATAAAATTAAAAATGCCTAAGAGAATACTGTTGCCATATTATACAATGTTTTTTTTAATGCAGTCCATAGAGTTGCAATGAATTGGTGTTAATTTTTTTTCTCGACTACTACAGAATATAAAAATTGCAAAAAAATTCAGTGGCCTACATTTTTTTTACAAATATTTTTGATAAGCAGAGACTCCACTGGACATAATTTTAATTTATTTGGGCCTAAATTAGACCCTTATTAATAGAAATAATACTAACAAATTTCTAGATAATTAGCTGCCGGGTATTTGGGTATTTATTTTAGAAATTATGCATTTTCGGAGCCATATTTATAGAAACATATTTCTATATTTTTAATGAAAAATCACCTCCTTAAATTTGGCCATGTATTTTTCGAACACCCTCTATAATTGTGGAATAAATGAAAGCGCTACAATTTGGCATTAAAACTGCTGGGTATTTTTAATACGCTTTTTTAAACATATATAAAACACATGGATCTATCTTAGACGTGTGTAACTTTAAGCAATTTTTTTCTAGCTAACCATGTAACATATTTACTTGTGCACAGCATAACTAACAGGCAGCACGATCTCTCCCTGGCGGCGCTTTTAATATTTTTAAGCACAAAACACGAAAGAAACGATTAAAATTCAACTAAAGTAGACAGATCATATCTCAGCAAAACGTTGGCTGAACTTGCGCAAGAAAAATGACCGTACTTTCCCGCTTATTCATGAAAGCTTGTTGCTTGTGTTAGTGATGCTGTAATACCAGTATGATACCGGTATGTTGTGGTTACCTAGAAAAAAATTGGTATTTGGCTTCAATATCTTAAAGGTTGTGAAATATATTAGCAAAAAACCAAATTGGAAGCAGTTGTCGGGCCTTGAAATGTTTCTTTTAAATTAAATTTTTACTTGGAAATTATAATTTTGATATTCCCTGATGTTTTGCATAAATGTTATTTTTGTATAGGGTGGTTCATTTTGGTTATACTTACGGGGTTTTGAGAAAACCGTAAGAGATAGAGCAATTCGGTTTGTACAGGGTCTTTGATTATATTTACGTGGCTTCTGAGGCCTTTATTTTTGAAGACAGAGAAAAAACTGTTTTATATAAAAATTGTAGGATTTTTTCCTTATTATCTTTAAAAATCACTAAAAAATATTACAATAAAAAAATGGAAAAATATAGGCAACTTCAACTTTTTTAAATAAAACACCCCGTATATTATACGCTACAACGAAAGATCTTTTTTTCTGATTTCAAAAATGTATACATTGATGATATTTGGGTGAACCATTTTTGAAATATTTTAGGTTAAATTATTAATAAACAATTTTATTAAAATATATTTAAAAACTTTGGATCCTGCTGCATAAACCTAGCTATTTCCCAATGCATACTTAGGTGGTCCTGCATGTTTTGTTCAGGAAGGTTCTGAAGGGACAAAATTTATAAGGAAAAAATTTGTAAAATTT
Source organism: Listronotus oregonensis (assembly GCA_019359885.1). NCBI lineage: Eukaryota > Metazoa > Arthropoda > Insecta > Coleoptera > Curculionidae > Listronotus > Listronotus oregonensis. Next base: position 55,263 of record JAHBCN010002881.1, on the reverse strand, counting down.
TAAGGAAAAATTTTATAATCTGTTTTATTAAGAATAATGCCACATTCGAGATTTATATTTCAGGATTTTTTAAAATTATAAATCGTTAGGAAAGCCAATTATGAAACATATTTCTAATTTTTAATGAAAAAACAAAGGATATTTCAAAACCCCTTGTTTTATAATCGTACTTGGCATTTTCTTATTTTAAACGCTTTTTCATTTAATAAACTATCTACTTAACTGAAATTTAAGCAGTATCTATAGGTGGCTAACCTTGTTAAGGATATAATACTGTAATATACCGACTGTCCCCCACAGCTTATTATTTTTTTAACCAAAATAAAAAAAAAACGTATAAAAAAGAGATTTTTTAGCAAACTTCTGAATACCCGCATCGAAAAAAACGCTTATACAAACTACTTTTAATAGTTAAAATATGAAATTTTTCCAAAAATTTATTACCAATATCAAAGGTAAATTTTAAAAAACCCAAATTGGAAAAATTGTGGGTTCAATAGTTTCTTTTAAATTAATTTTTTTAAATTTAAAATTTTATTTTCGCTTATTTTCATAAATGGTTTGTAAGTTCATTTGGGTTATATTATTTTGAAAACCGAAAAAGACATTTTTGAAAGGTCATAATTTTTACGGGTGTTCCATTTTAAAGAAGGAAAACTGTTTTTTCCATTTTTTTTTTTCATATTTTTTTACTAAAAAAAATTTCAAAAAAAATGGAAAAAAAACTTCAACTTTTGTATAAAACACCTTTTTTCGCTAAACAAAAAAGGGTCTTTCTGAACCACTAATATAATCAAAGACTGAAATGTATAGATTCTCAGGACAATTTTAAACAATTAAAATTTTTACCCTAACTCTATTCAATGTTTGGTCGGTTGCATTTTTGTTGAAATTTTAACGGACATAAATTTATAAGGATAAAATTTAATTTTGGTAAAAATTTTATAATTTTTATTAAGTTCGTGGCATCCGGATTTTTTTTTTCTAAAATTATTAAAGTCTTATGCAACCAAGAAAAGTAAATTATCCTGAAAAAAAATATAAACCTTGTCATCTCGTACACCCCTTCCCATTTTTTAAGTTTTTCTTTATAAACTTTTTAATAAAAGTATGTAAGGTGGAGGTTAAATTATGTTTTATTTTTATGTCAAAATTAGTTACCAAAAAAAAAACGTAATAAATTTTTTAATTATCAAACTATATTTTTAATTAATTAAAATTAAATTTTACTTTAAATATCATTATTTAAAACATAATAAACTGTTAAAATATTTTTTTTCAAAGTTTAATACAAAATAAAATTTTTTTAAATTATTTTGTTTTTATTACTATCTCAAAAATGGTTTAACGAAAGACCCATCAAGGGGTAAATAAATGTTTAGAACTCTTAAGGATGTTAATATTTGGCTGTCTTCGGTACTGATATTTTTAAAAATACGTATCTGTCGCGATACCAGAATTTAAAATTTCTCAAAAACATCGTTCTGAGAACTTAAAGCTCGTTTTAAAGGCTCGGTTTTATAAAAGTGCCGGTAAACTGCCAAAAAAATATCAAGATTAAACTGAGGTTCACACTTTTAAAAAGTATATCTTGTAGTTTATAATCCTTAGTTTTTTTGGTACCGAAGTACCGATTCCGAAATCTCAAGTTTAAACATAGTTTTTACCGTCACTAGACGTTTATAAAATCTACATTTTAGAAAACCGAAGTTAAAACCACAGAAATCTAGATAATTCGACATTATAATAGCTGCCCTAAAACAAACAACAATCACATTAATGTCACATCTGATTATTCATTTGTTCTAAGCGTGTAAAATAAAAGCCATCTTAGCGTATTATTTGAATGTGGTGTAAAATTTTTATTTTAACAAAAATAGTCATAAGGACTGACAAAATTAAAACTACAAAACATGGCATGTTTTACATTTAAAACAATTATACTTAGGCATACATATACTAAGGACACTACTTACAAAGGAAGTATCTTTGGTGAGATAATTATCAAACTTCGGGGTTTTCTTTTGGAGGTTTAAAAAAAGATTTATGCATTTTTGTTTTATTAATGGCATTATTGTACTTTATATGTACCAAGGGCCTTGACAAAAATAAAATTTAATTATAACCCCCCTACAAAGTTTTATTACTTTTTGGATATTAAAGAAATAGAAAAACCGCAAAAATGGTAGTTTAAGTTGACTTTCATATACTGTGTGGGGTATCATTAAAAGGAGAAATTTACTTTTCAGTCGACTGGTTAAATAATATATAGGGTGTTCCATTAAAAAAACATGTTTGTATAATAACTCGAAAAGTTTAACTGATAGAAAAAAATTTAGTACGCCCCTGGAATCTACGTAAAGATCAACAAAATATTATCATTTAAAGTTTTTCTCTATCTCTAATAATAACCGATATATAGGGACCTCGTAAAATCGACAAAAATAAAAAAAAAACCGTATCCCCATAATGAATCGAAATAGCCGTAAAATTTTAACATATTTTAATTTGTTTTAAAAGTTCGTCCCAACAATATACAAACTGAATTGCGCTATCTTTTACGGTTTTCTCAATACCCGGTCAATTTAACCAAAATGCGCCACCTGTAAATGGTTCTCTTATTCCGTTTAACAACAACAATAACAACAATATTTGCAGATCATCTAAAAAGTGTGTTCCGAAACTTCTTGTAAAATAAGTATAGAGTGCTAGAACTAGACCATCTTTGTATCCGTAAAGGAACTATTGAAACTTTTAATTTACAGCTTACACGTGTTTTCTTTATAAAAAAAAGGACCGGTGTTGGTTAAAAAGTTGAGTTATAAAAACTGAATCATTTTATGAATTTGTGCTGTTATTTAAAGTAAACATATAAGCTAGTACAGCTAGCAAAATCGGAGCAGAAATTTTCAAACATGCATTTTAGAAATCCTGTATTTATATATATTTTTTTACTTTTAAATTTATTATTTTTTGCATTTAGAATATTTTTTTTGGTTATAAATTTATGCTGAAGCCTTTTTAAATGTTTCTTGGTTGTTTTTATGTGTCATGTATTCACTTATTAGATGTCGCTTTAGACGTATTGTAAGAATTACTGACTGTCCAAAAATGCATATTAATATGAATTACTCTTGCTTTTAACAATAAGCATTAATTATACAGGGTGTTTTTAGTAAACGCCTACAAGTAGATCCAAATACCTTCCTTTTGATTAGAGAGCTCTTTTCATGTCAAAGGCAGGCAAAGAGATTTATTTTCCAAATTCGCCTAAGTATACCAAGCTATTAGAACTTCAAAAAACGGACGGATAGTCACCAGCTTCCTGACAGGACACGCCCCCATGAGGTATCACCTTAAAAGGATGGGAAAGTCCGACAGTGTGTAGGTTTTGTGACAGATCAAGGGAAACCACGGAATATATTCTATGCAATTGCATGGAATTAACACGCCAAAAGCGCGAAGGGGCATTTTTCACTCTTAAAGTCATAAAGAAACTTGCCCCCGACACATCTTCAAATTCGCGAAAAAAATGGGAACTGAGGGGATCAACTAATGCAGGGAGTCCACAAAAGATCTTCCTAGTTCGAAGTGGGTGTAGGGCTATGTTTAACGGAGCGATCCCATTCAAATAACCCGAAAAATAACTTGGAGCAAAAATTATGGGCATCAACTTAAAACACCCTTTATATTTAATGTCGTTAACATAAATCCAATAAAACTACTTAGAGTAGATATTTACAGGTACTTGTTTAATTTATTGTTATTAACAATTTCCATATGATTGTGACTTTATGTTTATTAAATTCCATAATTTAATTTTGTATTACAAAAAAGGGGTATTTTTAAAAAAACTAACCATAGCTTAAATATGTATTTTTCGAAAAAGGCCAAATTATTTTTGTTACAGCCTTTTTTACTTATTATAAATATATAAACCTGACAGTTTTTGAAAAACACTCGCATATTTACACTTTATCCGTGACTTTTTCAACACGAAAACATTATAAACAGTTGTTTATAATGTTTATGCAGTTTAGCGGCCCTAAAGTGGCTCTTTATGAACTAGTAAAATAAAATAAGTCTTAATTTTACACTTTTTTATGATATTTAAAACTGCGTTACGAATATATTTTTTTAAGTCTTTATTATTTACATACTCAACATTACACTAAAATTATTATACCTAATTATTATTTTGAATAGTAATTATTGATATTTGTAACAAAATAAGAGTTTTTTGATATGGTCTTACCAGTGGCGGCTGGTCTGTAGGGGCGAAGTGGCTGCAGCCTCTCGAGACAAAATGTAAATAACCAATAAATCAAAAATGATACTTTCTATTAAATTAATCAATTGAAAATATTAATAAAAATCTTAATTTAAACTTTATTAATTTCCTGTTGTCAATTGCCTGGCACTCATTCTAATTCGCGTCATATATTCAGATATTTCTTAACGCTGTTTTACGTGGCGGGAATTATTTTCGCTCTGACCGTCCTCCTAAACTTGCAGGTCGTTGCGTCGTATTCCCCTACCGGTAAGCTATTTCCATAGGGATTTAATACACGAAATATTAATTTGGAGGAGGACTTAACAACACATTCCAGCTGCACACAATGTCCTTCAGAATTAGATGAAGCCGGTTCCAGTACATCTGACGGATTGTCAACTTGAGAAATAGTTGGTGGGCTTGATATAAAGCTGTGATTGCATCATCTACGATATTTTGTATATAACTTTTGGAGTAGTTTTTTGTGTAGTTGTCAAATTTTTCGAATAATATTTTTTCATTAAACCTATTAACGACTTATAAAACTCTCTGTGATAACCACTTTCAAACAATCCAACTGGTAAAACTTAATCTTTACATTTTTGGTTATGTTTTTGTTTTAAAATTTCTTTTTTAAGTCTCTTCTATCTCTTTTTGAGTTCTTATCTTTCTACAGAACACACGTTGCCATGATATTTTATTTTACTTAAAAAACCGGAGTTGTAATCGGCATAACAGTTCTACTCTTACAGGCTCTTTGTGTCTGCGGGATGTTTGGCCCTTACGACTTGTCTGACTAGGCAAATAGAGTTTTGAAATAGTCCCGCAAGTTACATATATAAAATAAAGCATCATAAAGTAAGTTAAAGTTTTTTTTTAGAAGTTTTAAAAAGCGTCTGGCAGAAGTTACGGCCGGCGAAAAGTGTCTGGCAGTGTTGGATATTACTTTGTAATAATGTTTTACAAAGTTTGTCCTATTTTTACTTACTTTTCTCACCCAGTACCTGTAAATGGGCCGTCTACCCAACTTAGCAGGTACAGAGGCGATTAAGGTACATATGAACGCCACTCATACCCCACGTTTTGTCTTTCACAAAAGAAAGTATGAACATTCCAAAATAATTCGTTGATTTCTCGACCGCAATAAAATTTAAATGACAACTCTCAGTGGTAAACCCAGCCATAAATAAGTTACCTGACAAATATCTATTGTGTAGGTACCGCACCTTTTGAAAGGGTACAGGTCCTGATTACCTACTAATATTAATAGTTTAGGTTAGCTATTTTGGATGCTCAATAACACACCCGAAAATACTTTGAGAAACTCCAAACGCCTAATAAACTAAGATGAAAAAACTCTGCTTTATATTGAACACCCGCAATTTGCCGTTAACCTACATAATATACCAAAAAGTAGGTACAATAATAAAGGAAATTTTAAGTCCGGACCTACATGCGGGTACCCAAAGTTTATTGAGTTTTACGGCTAACAATAGCAGGAAAACGAGAAATCAACGAATTATTGTGGAATGTACTGTACGCCTGGGAGCCCTGGGATCTTACTCTATTATTAGGAACCATGTTATAATGTAATCGTACATAATCTTGAATGTTATACGTACATAAACATGTCTTTATTGGTCTTGTAAGTTTATAGTCCCACTCGTTAGCTCATAGCAATAAAGCCATGCTTTATGTTCTTATATTACATAAATAATTAAATTTATAAAAGTGGCAGTCTACTAATTTACTGGAATTCAAAACAATAATTTTTATTTAAAATATCTTGATTTATCTAAGAACAAGTACCTTGAATGTTACTCCAAGTATTTTTATTCTTTCGTGTAAAAGTAACTAAATTTCTTATATTATTTAGATATTATTATTATTATTATTATGTGATGTGATATATGGACCCAGTAGATACGATAAAATCGTATCTATTTATATAGGTAATAATGTTTTTAAATCCTTAATTTGTCTTCTTTTTGTGTCTAGTCACGTAAGTTTTTGAATGTTTTTACTGTAAGGAGGGACTTCTTGCTGGCCGAGAAGTCCTTGGACAATTTTAGAAAATTTTACTGAAAATTGTTGGTGTCATATCTACCGAAATGGTAGATAAAGTAATAATAAAAAATGGTACATACATATTTTTGTTTTATTAAGAAATCCTAAAGATTGACAAAATTTGCAAAGTTAAATTTCTGTTCAACTGAAAAAATAAGTATTTTTTACGAGGATAGTTCAAATATAACCCGTATTTTTTTTTCTCAAAACCAAATGAATGGCACTAGTAGTACGAGATTCGGCCGCTTGAATTTGTGATTTTGTCTTTTTTTTGATAAAACTTAATTTTTATGAATAGTACTTGAAAGTAGAATAGACTACAGCAGGGTTACCTGGCAAAAGGTGGCCGCAATCATCTTTATTTAAATATACTGGATGTCCCTAGCAGGTGGTTCAAAATATCTTCACATTTATCAGTGGAATAGGGATAATTATTGTAATATTTCATCATATTGGGATTTATCAATATAATTAGTTATTTTGTGTATATTGAATTATGGTAATTTAACGGGAGGAAGATGTTCGTTTGTGAAATGTGTAATCCTAACTTTGACCACCAGAGTCACTATGTGCGACAGGCGTAGTGGAAGGTAGAAACTAAAAAGGGCATATTCTCAAGGAACAAGGGATTTTCTCCCTGACATTCGGCAAGGTAAGATGACTGTCTGATTAAATATTTTTGATTTTTTTATTTTAATACTTTAAAGATTTGATAACAGTTGAAAAAAATGTTGTTTAACTATTAATGCACTTTAAATATACGTTTTCAGGATTGACACAGAAATTTCGGAGATTTTTTTGGCAAACTTACACAGATTTCGATTCACAAATTTAACGTTTTAAAATTTCCATTTTAATCACGGCTATCCTCATACTTTTTAACGATATTATGGCTTTGGTTTAAAAAATTTACCGTCTTGCTTATTAAACAAATATTTTTATAATTAAAACTGTAATTTTATAGAAATTAGGCCGATTTTCTTTAAATGCATGATTATTTGATATTGCCTTAGATATTGTATGCTAATTACTCTAAATTTGGATTCTGCCTGTCAAATATTTTTTAGGAAAAAGAATTAAGAAGCTTCATAAAACTGCAATAAAATCACAACGTTTGATATCAATCCTGAGGATTGTTGGACGATGCTGCATGGACAAACATTTTCTGGTGTTATATGAAGTTTTCCACGTTATGGTAAGATTTCCATTTGTCTTTTCTTTATTATCTAAATTTCACGTATCTATTTTTTTCTTAAAATCTAATTTCTTTAAAGGGCACAGACACGGCAATTTCTTATTATTTTTTTTAAACCTTTTTATGTACCAAAATATATATAATTTTTGTAATAGACAGACATCAAAATTCCTTAATAAGGATACCAGAGAGGGATCTATCGTAAATTTATATATATATTTTTTAATATTAAGTTAACTTTCTTTTAATATTTATGTAACTAAATTATGTGAATGGTCAGGTCAATTATTGAATTCTCTTATATCTAATTTAATTGATGAGGATAAAGAAGTTCTCCATGGTTCTAATTATATCTTTATATATAGTTGTAATTTGCACAAAACATATTTTTAACCATTATTGTTCGTACAATGTTATCAGTTTTTGTGATTTTACTTACCATATCTTAGACATTTATCCTTTTACATGTAATATTGATTGGCGGAAGAAACTCTCAAGCTGTCAAGAAATTGAGAGGGATAGACACCTGCTTGCTCAACGATCCATAACTCACAAGATCTACTCGAGGAACCTCAGGCACAGGCTTCCACCTTGACCATCTATACACTCAGACTCACTTTGGCCATATTGGGCAATAATCATCGTCCAAAAGGACTGCCTTATGCTGAAGAACTTCCTTGGAAACAACGAGCAACAAAATAATATGTTTTGAGAAAGGTGACACATCCAACTAACATTTATGCCATTACAAAGATTCTAAAAAATAATTTGTTCAATGTTTAAAGATATAATTTGTATTTTAAGTGACTAAATAACTTTTAAACCGTAAATTTTAATAAATGATTGTTTAGTTTAATAATAAATCTTTCTAATATCCTTTCCTTTTGTAAACAACTAAAATTCCAAAATATTTTATCTCTCTTAATGATACAAATTTATATAAATTACTTATTTCTTTTGGTTTTTTTCTTTGTCAACAATTGACACTTTGAGGTTTCTGGCACCCATAAGAAATTAAATAAAAGGACCAAATCGAACCATTTAGACGTTAAAAATTTACGAAAAGGCGAATATAAACACAATAATTATGGTAGTACTAGGGTGGCAAATGAGGATTTGTGAAATTTAAAATGCACCCTTAAGCCTTTTAAAGGGGTGAAATCATCACCAAAAATTAAAAAATCACACATATTAAAAAAAATTAAAACCACTATTTCTTTTTAGTTTTGATAAAAAAAATCTACGACGGGTAAAACCACCCCCTAACAAGAACAGGTAATGAAAAGTCTTGGACATAAAAAGAAAAATTCTTGTATTTTTTTTTTGCATAAAATACTTATGATCACTTATCCTAATCATTCTAATAGATTTTTGGTAAATCTCACCCTTACGAGGTGGTAATAAAACGTTACTTAAAATTCCTATTTATATTTATTTTGAACCCTACTTAAATAAGTCATGCTTTAATTCTTTAAGCGTTCTATCCGATTGGAATTTTAAACAAAAACAATAAAAGGTATATAATTTATTTTGTTTATTTTTAAAGCTTCCTTATTACAAATTTGCTAAGAAAGATTTACCGGGTGTTTTTCGAAGGTGGTTTCTCCTGTAACTTTTTTTTAATATAAAAAAATGGAATTTTTTTATTGTTTTGTATCACTTCTGGTTTGACCAAAAAACATTAGTTCTTATAAGTTTTAAATAGGAGCACCGGTATATTTTCTCTTATTTTGATAATATATGACATTTTTAATGACGCCAATATATAATTTCAATTAATAATTTTTAATACTTTAATATTAATATAAATTTAATATTAATTAATTATAAAATATTAATTTAATATTAATAATTTTTTTGGTAATTTTGCTTTGTGTCATTTAGTTTGTTAATTACGTAGACCGCCCAGCCTACGTTAACATTGTTAGTCTTAAATCAAGCATAGCCACGAAAAAGTGGGTTTAATCGTTTTTCTTTTATCAGGTTTCTCCGGACAAGATAAAAGTTTTCAAAATTTTCTTTAGTAACGACGATGGCTCGTTAGCATATCCTGAAAGAGTATTTTCTACGACTGCTACAAAAAAAAACAATAAAGGCCTGAAAGTGACTAATTTCATAAACCTTTGTGAATTTTTTTTGCACGGTTCAGACTATGTGAAAAATATAGCCTAGTGATTATTACACCAACATCTTCGCTGTAAAAAGTTACCTTAGTAACGTAGTACTAAACCAAAATTTATCAAAGAAAGCCAACCGTAATGATCAAACAATAAACTAGTAGCAACGTACGCCAGTGAAACATGGAGAAAAATTCTGCGCATGATATATGGCCCAGTTCGAGACCTTGAAACCGGCCAGTATAAAATAAGAAGCAATCCTGAGCTTTCTCAAATATATCAAAGCCCTGACATCATTCAGAAGATAAAGTCCGGCAGACTAAGATAGGCAGGGCACGTGCAGAGAAGCCAAAACGATTGCCTAATAAAACAGGTATGAAAGGAAGCACCACCAGGAAAAAGACCACTGGGAAGACCTAGGATCAGATGGAGAGATAACATCCTTAAAGATCTGGCTATCCTTGGAGTAGACCGTAAAAATGGAGAAAATGGTGACAACTCGTTTAAAAAGCATTTTTCACTCGTGACTTAAAACAACACCAAACTGTCCACAATCGTGTGAAAAATACTGTTTTTAAAAGTTCTTGTACAATATACTTTTTGTTCCTAGTAATTTGGTATGGTGTTTTGGGTAGGTCCTGTTTTAGTTCGTTACAAATGATACGTCATTGTACTTCCAATGTCATAATCGAATTAAAAGAAAAACATACCGCTGCTCCCACTTAAAATTTAATAGTATTAAGGTACTTCGGTCAAATACAAAATAAGTAAATGGCTCAAAAATGCATAATTACGTCAAATATCGATAAACTAATTTTTTTTTAAGAAATAAAAATGATACAGGTAGAAACTATCTCTGAGAAACACCCGGTATATTCTTTATATTAAAGAATAAAATATCATATACTAATATAAAGCTAAAACTATAAGCTTTAAAAAATACAGAAGGGACAATTCGATGGATAAAGAATTTAACCGATTTAAATGCCCCAGCCTTATTTTTGCCTTGTTTACTATACAAAATATACAGTGTTTATATTTACATGATATTCAACAATAACATATTTTTTAAGTTTATTAAGAAAGTTAAATAATACATAGGGTGACCAATTATATATGACACCCTGTATATTAGTATAAATAAATACTTTTTACAAATAGTTTCCTAACACTAAACATATATTTTATTATAAAATCTATTATTTTATCATAATAAAAAGCTAAAAAATGTTCCAAAGTTTTAAGTTTCTTTTTGTAACGCCGTTAGTATGGGATACAGTAAAACATGTGTCAGCCTTTTGCACTAATAAGGTTAAATTTATATTTACATTCATGTCTTGAATTGTCAAATTAACGTTTTAAAAATACTCCTGTTCTGTCGATTTTTAGTAGGTGTTTTCACGACTTCAGCTCGGAAGAATTAGCCAATATGGCTTATTACATTTTACATGTTTATTAGATTAGAATAAAGAAAATACTATTTTCTTGCCCTCAAAAGTAGCATTATTAAAAACTTATAAAAATATCAGATAAAAGACCACGCTTTTCATGGCTTACAGATCCCACAAAACATATTACTTCGACAGCCTTTGTTATACCTCAAATATATGGCATACACTCAAAATAATAATAAAAAACATTAAAATAGCGACTAAAGAGACTGTATTACTTAACAATACAGGCTACAGTCTTCAACATAAATGCGAGTATTTGAACCTACCATCCGAAATATTAACAAATACATACACTGTAAGTATACACTGGTCCTAAAAAATATGTGCACGTAACAAAGTGCATAAAATAAATATATGCTTTAAGCCAATAAAAATAGATTCCTATGTAAGAATATAAGGTTTTAAAAAACAACTTATACTAAAATTAATTATTTAAAATATCTATCAGAATTCCTTCCTTTGTAGGCTCTAGCTCCTCAAAGAAGCTTCTGTGTGTAAAATAACCTTTAAAAAGTTGTGGGCTAATATAAAAACACTCTGTACATGATTACGGTAGAAATATGCAAGGTGCGTTTTATTTTAAGTCATCAAGATGGTTTTTCTTAATGTATTCGAAACTCTAAAGCATTTGCGGGAATATTTTTATTGAAAGTTTTTTCGATAAAAATGGTCCACCCTGCATTTTTTTAGAATTGTCTTTCTTACAGGTAATCAAGACACAAGACAAAATGATTATAATAAATGTTTGAAAGATTGAAAAAACACTTTCATAAAGTGTATCACCCTTTGTAGGCATATCTTTAAGTTAACTCAGATTTTTTGTGACAATTCAAAAATTTTAGATATATCACTAGTATGCTTAAATTTTTTTAAAAACCAAAAAGAAATATCCAAAATGCGGCCACCTAAAATTTTCGATTGAGTTTGACGATTTATAACTTTTTTATTTGTATTCCGATTTTTTTAAAGATCTTTTCGTTAGTTGTATAAACATTATTTTTTATTATTCTAGTAATATCCACTTTTCTCTTAGGTGTGTGAATGAAAACGTTGTATTTTGTCCCAATTTTAAAACACTCTGTGGTAAAATTGAGGCAGCTTAAAGTCAGGTCTTATAATGTTAAAAAAATCAGCGTTTTTGTTTATTTTAAATTGTACAGCTCTGCCAAAAAAAAAGAGAATAATTTAAAATCATAATCTTACGACTACCTTTATCATTATACATAAGGACTTTTAAATAAAATCAGCTATCTCAATTTGTCCATATGATCTTTTAAAGTTAGGACAAAATACAACGTTTTCATTCAACCACGTATAATACCATCTAAGCAAGAAGTGGGTATTACTAAAATATTAAAAAACAATGTCTATACATGTACAGGGTCTTTGATTATATTTACGTGGAATCTAGAGCCTTTATTTTTTAAGAAAGAAATAAATGTTTTACATAAAAAATTGTAGTTTTTTTTCCATAATATCTTTTGCAATTATAAGTAAAAAAATATCGCATTAAAAAAATTGTAAAATATGGGCAACTTCAACTCTTTTAAATGCAACACCCTCTAAAAAATTTTTTTTTTATATATATATATATATATATATATATATATATATATATATATATATATATATATATATATATATATATATATATATATATATATATATATATATATAGTTTATTTGTTAATTTTCTGGACTTTCTTGGGGATAAGGTCGGGCAATATATAAAAACAGTTGCTTACTAAGCAGTTTTCATCCAATTTATGTCAATTACGACGTTCAGTTTGCCATATGAGACCGTGACGTATCGGTGTTGTTCTTACAGCGTTCGATCTCTATGATTAAATTTTGATTTATTGTATAGGTAAAATTTCAATCAAAAAAAATTTTTGTATTGCAGATTGATTTATTGTTATTAAAAAAATACATATTATATACCTGATGAAGCCCCTTCCAGGCCGAAACGTCGTAATTGACATAAATTGGATGAAAACTGCTTAGTAAGCAACTGTTTTTATATATTGCCTGACCTTATCCCCAAGAAAATCGAGAAAATTTTGGAAAAACATAAACTATATATATAGTTTATTTGTTTATTTTCTTTGACCTTTGCCTTGATATATTGTTTATGATTTTCCAAAAGTTTCTGGATTTTCTTGGGGATAAGGTCAGGCAATATATAAAAACAGTTGCTTACTAAGCAGTTTTCATCCAATTTATGTCAATTACGACGTTCAGTTTGCCATATGAGACCGTGACGTATCGGTGTTGTCCTTACAGCGTTCGATCTCTAAGATTAAATTTTGATTTATTGTATAGGTAAAATTTCAATAAAAAAAAAAATTTGTATTGCAGATTGATTTATTGTTATTAAAAAAATACATATTATATACCTGATGAAGCCCCTTCCAGGCCGAAACGTCGTAATTGACATAAATTGGATGAAAACTGCTTAGTAAGCAACTGTTTTTATGCCTGACCTTATCCCCAAGAAAATCGAAAAATTTTGGAAAATAACTATATACTATATTATATATATATATTATATATATATATAATAATAATAATAATAATAATATATATATATATTATATATATATATATATTATATTATATTATATTATATATAATATTATATATATATATTATATTAATATAATATATATTATATATATATATATATAGTATATATATATATATATATATATATATATATATATATATATATATATATATATATATATATATATATAGATATATATATATATAGATATATATATATATAGATATATATATATATATATATATATATATATTCATATATATATATATATATATATATATATATATATATATATATATATATATAAATATATTGCGTTAAACTTTCTATATAGTGAAGGAAGACTCGTCGTGAATAGAACTTTATTTAAAAACTCTGGATCTTGCAGCATAAGCCTATCTATTTCCAATGCATACTCAAGGTCGGTCCTGCATGTTTTGTTCAGAAAGATTCTGGATTGACATAACTTTATAAGGATAAAGTTTGTAAAATTTTAAGGTTGAATAAATTTTATAATGTGTTTTAGAGTTTAGATGCCTTATTCAAGATTTATACTTCAGGATTTTATAAAATTAATAAAAGTAGTTAGTGCTAATCCAATAGAAAAAGCATAATAATTATCCTGAAAAAAAAAACGAGGAAATCCCAAAAAAAAGCGCAATAGCAATTTTTTTGTTCTTCTGAATAACCCATTGACAAAAAAGCAAATTCTAATAGTGATGATAAACTTTAACTTTTTACAATATCAAGACGTTAAATTTATCATAACAATTTCATTGTTTCCATGTATTTCTTGATACTAATATTTGTTTTAATATATTAATTTTACTACAATATCAAATTGGTTTACTACAAAATATCATCATTATTATATATATTGTTTATATATATTATTATAATATTCAATATTTACAAATATATAATATATATATATATATATATATATATATATATATATATATATATATATATATATCTATATATATATATATATATATATATATAAATGATACTTTTAAAGATAGTGTGTAAAAGAACTACAATTATTATAGGAAACATTTTTTAAAAATAAAGGCTTCAGATGCCACGTAAATGTAATTAACCTACACACTGATAAAACAATCCTGAAAATCAAAATACAAATAAAAAATTTATAAATCATTAAACTTAATCGAAAATTTTAGGTGGCGGAATTTTGTGCCGGGGAGTGTATTTATCAAGAAATAAAATGGAAAGTGTAAAAATTTGGCTTAAAATTATAGAAACTAAAACTAATTTTGCAAAAATTGTGGTAATTTTGTTTTTACAATAACATCTGGTAACACTTATTACATCAAAGTGTACAGAGTTATAAATATTTGTCTAAAAAATACTTATTTTAAACCAGGTACAATAATTTTGAATTATTGTTTCACCTAAAAAGTAAAAAGTGACTGTTTTTGGCAGCCTATTGCCATCTAGAGACACTTTTTGCAATTGTTATTTTATTTTTTTCCAAGCGTTTGGAATATGAATTTTAGCATAGCTAATGCTAAGGGCATAGAATAGCAAAGAAACCATACATTTTTTATTTGGACCTTATCAAACAAAAAAAGACAAGATTTCTTCAACTGTCGGCCTTCATACAGGATAAAGGACAATTTGAATTCCTATTTCGGTCGATCTTTCTATTTTTAATCGCCATATTCGGCAATATCGTCATTCTCTCCGTAATCTAATTCGTCATCGTCAATGGTGTTTTCATCTTGAGTAAGATCATCTGACACTGGGCAACTTCCGCATCTGAAATAAAGCAGATATCTATAAATTTTAAATACTGCCTTTGCGAACTATTACATTTATAATTTAAGTACTTTTGAAGTATTATAACCAGTGAAATATGGTTTCTTTTGATATTTTTTTTATCTAAAAAGTGAGACATAAGACCCACACCAAATTTATACCTGATGCTATTGGCTTTAGAAAGAACCTTGTGGTTAAAAAAATCATTTTGAAATTTGCAAAAAAACCTGATTTTTGTGGGAGCCTCCGGAGGGAAAAATCGAACTTTCCTCTATTTTTTTTTGGGTGAATTTGATCAAATTTTATTGTCAGATCATAAATTTTGCAAAAATAGTTGCAGTTTTTCAATTAAAGGCTTCTGAAATCTTTGCGTAAGAAAATTTTTGGTATGGTTTTAGAAAAAAATTGATATTTGCGAAATATAGGATTCGGCGATAAATTTTATATAGATAACCCATTACAATAGTGTTACGACCTAATTGTAAATAGAGCAAAGAAATTTGAAGGTATATGGAAGGCCTATGCTGTAGAACCAAATTGTCTGGGCGTGCAGGGCAGCGGTAATAGGGGAATCGGCCCCGCGGAGTTTGCGCAATGAATAGTAGGTCAGGTCCGGACTTCCATAATACTTATTTGTTTCTATCTACAAAGTTGGCATCATCAAATGTCAAATTCAAACTACTTATACATTATCTTTTTTTGCACAAAATTGTTGGTTATTAACCAAAAAATTATTGTGTAATATTGGATTTTATATCATCTGATTAAATATGGAAAGAATAGATGGCGCCACTTTACAGCCTTCTATTTAAATGGTCGAGATTTTTGGGACTTTGGCATTTTAAAATAAATGAAAAAACGATTTTTTAAAATAAATTTCAAACATTGTATGAGTGTAAATGAGTTTAATTGTCGTATTTAAGGATTGATATCTGAAAAATAAAACGTCGAAAAAAGTTACCTTAGATTAGTAACCAACGCCTCTGTATGCAAAAAATCATCGAAATCGGCAAAGGTCTAGAAAAATAAAAACTTGTCTTAATTTGAACTGGTTATTTGTGTTTTAGGCAGGGCCGTATTTAGGCGGTGGCGAAATGGGCGGTCGCCAAGGGCGCAGCCACTTGGGGGGCGCAAAATCGGCCATATATTTTTTTTCATTAGTTATCAGTACCGTAGTCATATTATTATTATTTTTTATTGACAAAATGGTAATTGTCTAGAAAATAGCCGCAACTCCGATTTTAACCAAATTTGGTATCCGGGGTTTTTTTGGGGCGCTGATCACGAATATGAAAAATTTGGCGGAAATGTTTCGTTTTGGAAATATTTGTCATCAATATCCATCAAAAAATTTAAAATATTTTATAAACACCTTTAACAAACTCGTTTTTATATGTCTTTTACACCTTTTTTCTAATAAATTGCAAAGCTTTATTTTCAGATGTCGCGGCCATGTTTACTGAATAAATTCCTTATGTATAGATGATAGAAATAAAATAAATATAAAAACAAGTTTCTTTAAGAGGTTTATTAAATACTATGTGCCAATTTAATGTAAAAATCAAGAATTGTGTGCAAAAAGAAGGAGAAATGGGGAATAAGATGTTAGTTTGGTTTTCAAGTTTAATGATTGATATCTCAAAAACGAAACGTTACCGCCTAAAAAATCCATATTCGTGATTAGCGCCCCAAAAAAACCACAAAATTAATAAATACATGTTATATGGTTTTTAATGAAATATTGTCTTGCATATTATTTAATGTATATTAATATATAAATGTACGTTTTAGTAAGACTGCTATGCACAGTATTTTTGTAACTAGGATTTTATTGTTGAGAAATTTTATTCAGTATAATTATCCGCAAATAAGTATATATAGTTAATTTATATTCCATTTCTTTTTCAGATATAAACAGTTGTTTTATGTAAATCATGTCTCTTTCAAATAGTAGGCTAATATTTTCGTATAAAGAAAATATTAAAATTTTCGGATCAGAAAACTTTAAACCTACTACTTTGCACTTTAATTTTGTAAAATATTCGGGGAAAAGCCCCTGGACTCCCCGTTGGGGGGTATTTCATACTCCCCAAATCCCGGTGTGTGGGGGGCGCAAATTTTAAGATTCGCCAAGGGCGCGGCCATACCTAGATACGGCACTGGTTTTAGGGTCATACAAGATTTTATAAATTTATAATTTGTATAAAAGGGACATGTATATATTAAAATTTGCCTGGTCTGCCCAGTAATTGATAATTTTATCCTTTAAAAGAATGTACTAAATTATTAAATGAAATAGGAGTACCTAAATGTAAACCTTATTTCTTTTTAATGATCCACAGAAATATACAAACATTGGGGTTTCACTAAAATAAGGTTTTTATTAATCCAAAAAACTTCTGCAACTACAAAATATAATCACACAAAGCAAAACAATCGAACTTAATACGGCGCAAATCACAATAAAAATGACGACACCACAACAAAACCTGAAATTCGCTTGGACGGAGGGTTTATGAAATGACTACGGTTGATGGTTGAGCGCGGATATAGTTGCATACGCGCCGCGCCGTTGCACCAAAAAACGGTACTCCGGTTCTCATAAAAGTGTAATGTGTTGCCCATACACTGATTTTTTAGTGTGTAAGTAGGCAACACATTAAAATATTTCGTAACATTTTGTCATTGCGCAGAATCGGCGGGGCCCACTCTGACAGTTATTTTCATAGTGGGCTGGACATTTTTAATCGAATAGGCCATAGCATTGAGTTTCCATATAACTTCAAACTTCCTTGGAGTAGAGCCATTCATTTGGTTCTGGGAATAAATTTCCGAGTCACATTTGAATCCACCTCGTAGGTTATTTTCCAAAAAGTTTAAAGTATCATATAAAATATATATATATATATATATATATATATATATATATATATATATATATATATATATATATATATATATATATATATATATATATATATATATTTTTTAATGTATCCTTAATACTTTAAAGTATCTAGGATTTATATGGTATCCGAAATAGTCTAGATAATGTCTCTGGTGTAAAAAAAGCATACCTGCTTTCATTAATTCCATAATTAATACACTTATCCCCCACGCATTCACAGCACCCATCGTGAAACCATCTGTAGCTGGAAGAACCCATGGATTGACAGCTGCTCTTGCACTTGGTCCAACTCATGCAGTCAGTCCAGAATGCCACCGTACAATTTACGGTGTAAATGTTTGGATTCGGTTTTTCAGGAATTACTTGTTGTTCAGCGTTGTTTTGTTCTAAAAATTATTTAAGGAATTTAAGTATTTTTAGTTAACGTTATAGGTTTATGATCTAAATACACGTTTTTCATTATGATGAATGGTTATTTTTATACATAAATATACGGTTATTAACGAGGACTGAATAGAGCCATATTTTTGGATTTCCTCGTAATTAAAAAAAGTGTGAAATAGCTATCTTGTGCATTTTTTCCGAGAATTATCAGGGAATCTAAACAAATCCTTGGGAAAATTATTTAAAATAAAGCAAAAGGAATGAGACATACAGTTATCATAGTCTTAATGTGACTTCTTAGTTATTGGTTCGTTTTTGAAAGCGTTTATAGGTTTCAATAAAAATGTGTTCGTTTTAAGTAACAACGGAATTAATTTAATTCTTATAAAAATTTGCAACCTAAATAAGATCAAAAAAAGGTAACAATAAATAGCTAAAATGCAATGGTTGCTTGTAGTTTGTCTAACAGGGGGAGAGGGGTCAACATACAAAAACACAAACTGACATACCGGGTGGTGCGTCGCCGAGCGGAACATAGTAAATCCAATGTAAATTTTAAAAGGGTCAATTATTGGCTTCCCTGTACATTTTACAGAAAAATGTAAGATAACTTTTTAAAGAGACAAATCTGACAAGCTCTCGTGTCAAGTTTCAAAAAATTTTAATAAGCGAATCTCAAATTATTCAATTAAAAATAATTGTAAAATTATCAAATTTTCGGTTCAGGTAAAACCAAACAGGCACCAGTTAAATGAATATTGTCCCTGACATGAGAAAAAGTGTCAATAAATCAGTGACAGACGGGAATTGAAAAAAAGAATATGAATTATTCAATCGACGAAAATGTATTCATAATTAAGTGGCATTATGCGAGAAACAGTTTTAGAGCAGTATCTGAAATGTTTTCAGTTTATTTTCCACCAAGCCCATTCCGTCCATTTCAACTATTAAACATATTGTCGGTAAGTTCGAGTCCAAAGGTACCATAATAAATAATTGTAAATGTTCAACTCAGGATATCAAAAATAGAGCTGAAGAAAGATACTGAGTGTGGAGGAAAATAAAATGGTTAGTACGAGGGTTCTTGGGCAAGAGTTAAATATACATCATACAACGGTATTGCGCACTTTGAAAAAACACAAATATTATTCGTATAAATTCGAAAAACATCAAGAGCTGCAGGAAGGAGATGAAGAGCGAAGAATGGCATTTTGTTTTGAAATCATGGAAAGAGCAAATAACGATAGGAGTTTTTAAAGAAATATTTGTTTTACCGATGAATGTACATTTACCCTCAAAAATGAACCAAATGTTTAGAATCGCTGGTATTGGAGCCAAGAAAATGAACATCGCTTTGTTTATAGTCGGACACAATATCCCCAAAAAACAAATGTATTCGGGGAAATTATCGGACACCATATTAATGGACCCTTTTTTATGGACTATAACCTGACAGCAGAAACCTATTTGGACTTATTTCAAAATCAAATTGGACCCGCCTTTGAAGAAGTTGTTCGGGAAGATCAAATGATCTGGTACCAAATGGATGGTTGCCCCGCCCATAATGCCCGTATGGTTAGAGAGTACCTGGAAAATGCTTTTAACGACAATATTATTGGTCCACGGTACTGGATACTTTAACCAGCCAGGTCACCTGATCTTTCACCGAATGATTTCTTTCTGTGGGGTCACTTAAAAAGTGTCATTTATAAAAATGTAAAATTTAAAAATCTAAATCAGCTACAAAAAGCTATTTCCTTAGAATGTAATAAAACTTTACAATATCAACTCAGCAACGTTAGAAATGAATTTTATGATGGGTTGGGATATTGTTTAGCTGTTAATGGGGGGTTGTTTGAACATTTGATTAATTCATGTTTTTTATGTAATTCTCTATTATTTTTAAAAAAGTTATAGTATTTTATTTCAATTTATTTTTTCACACCTAGTAAAATATTAAGAGTTTAGATTTCTCTTTTTTCGGATCTATTTTCGATCTTCCGAGTTAAACATTTACAATTATTTATTCCGATGGCTTTGGACTTGAATTTAGCGAAAATACGTTTAATAATTGAAGTGGACCAGAGAGGCTTTATTGGAAAATAAATTGAAAATATTTCAGATACTGCTATTGGTTTAATTAAATTCTAGTATGATAAAACTTTTTTTTTAATGATCGATAGTAATAATTGTTATTAGTTAAACTTAATTGTTACATTAAATAACAGGTTTGATAAAAAAATAATGTTGACGTGTCTTTTACTTTGAATGTAATGGTTGTGAGATTGATGAAATGAAAAAAAAATCTTTGTATTCAGCTATACGTCAGATTGGACAGCCTTATAACAAATTGTTTGCTGGTGGCTGGTGTCTGTTTGGTTTTACCTGAACCGAAAATTTGGTATCTTTGCAATTACATTTAATTGAATAATTAAAGATTCGCCTATTAGAATTTTCAGATTGGTCTTTTCAAAAAGTTATTTTACATTTTTTGTGTAAAATGTACAGGGGAGCCCATAATTAACCCCCTTAATATTTACATGGGATTTCCTATGTTCCGCTCGGCGACGCACCACCCGGTATATCATATACCACTAAGATAGGTATATGTCCCTTTTTTTATTAAAGGCAAAAACTATCATCGGAATTTAGCAAAGAGGCTGCCCGATAATAACATAGAGATTTCGTGCTGAATATTTGTTTTAAATATTTGTTTTCTTTTGACTTTACACTTATATTTTTTACATAAAAATAATAATTATATGTATGAGTAAATATATTCAATTTATTTACTTTATAATGTAACATATATTGTACAGGGCCTTTGATTATATTTATGTGCCATCTGGAGCCTTTATTTTTAAAGAAAAAAAATTTTTCATATTAAAATTGTAGGTTCTTTTCTATATCTTTTGAAATTCAGTAAAAAACGATGGCATTAAAAAAATGGAAAAATATAGGTAATTTCAACTTTTTTAAATGGGACACTCTGTATATTATGCGCTACAATGAAAGATCTTTTTTTGCTGATTTCAAATGTATATAGGTACATTGATAATATTTGAGTGAACCATATTGTGTGTATTATATATCCTAAAAATGGTTTACCTAAAGATCATTAATGTATATATATATATATATATATATATATATATATATATATATATATATATATATATATATATATATATATATATATATATATATATATATATATATATATATATATAATTTGAAATAAGCAAAAAAAGATTTTTCATTGTAGCGCATAATATACAGAGTGTTCCATTTTGAAAAAGTGAATTTCTTATATTTTTCCATTTTTTAAATGCGATAATTTTTACTGATAATATGGAAAAGAATCTAAAATTTGACGTGACACTGTACGTTTAGGATTTTTATCCGGGAGAGCGGAACCCCAGAGCCCTCCCTCACAAACCGCCTCTGCTTTTTAGCAGTCATGACTTAAAAAGTCAATATTTTAATCAAATTCTAGCCTTTAGTGTTGAATTTAAAAAAATATTTCACAAAAAAGATTTCAGATACCAAAAAGTGTTTTGCATAAGTGGTAAGAAACCAAACATATCATAACTTTAGATTTTAACAGAATATTAACTTTTGTAGTTTAGGCATTTAAAATACTTATTGTTACCTTTTTTTTAATTTTATTCGCAAATTACTCGTACAAATTAAAAAGTTTATTTTTACTAAAAATGAATACAAAATCGTTTTAATTAAATCGCATCGCAAAAATAGGACACTTTAAAAAACGCAGCAATAAATAGGGCGCTTAATTAAGAAAATTTTAATTTTATGTTGAATCTTTTTTGTTTTAATCCAAATAATTTTCTTAAAGTGTTCTTCAAGATACTACGAAAAAAATACACAAAATGATTACTGTACTTTTTTATATTATGAGGAAAAGCCATAAATATGGCCCTGTTGGACGACCCGGTATTTTTTACTTACGCATTAATAATTTTATTTCTTTCTTATTGGCGTACTGGCTCATGTCAATGTCTATTGGAAACGTCGTACTGTTCCATCTACCTACGTTGTCAGGACCCTCGGTTAGAGCACTAAACAATCCAGGCACGGTGTCCTGGAAATCCTCCACATGAGATTTTTTGCTCAAGGGACTGCTCGTTAAGTTTGGTTTTGGACACATGTCTACAAGTAAAAGAGTGGTTGATATCGGCACTGTTGCCATATTTCCCAGTTTTGCGCCACAGCTAATGTTACATTTAATAGGGCGTTTAGTGAGGTCCAAATTTTATTTTTTTAGCTGCTAAAATATGGCAACATCGCATTTTCGGTAAAAAGTACAGCAACGCTTAAATATCTTTAAAATCGCCAACCATGCGTTTACAAAATAAGAGATCTTTTGGGCATGCGCAGTGAACAATAATCTCAACACCATTGCCAGATTTCCAAGTTTTGCGCTACACGCTACGGGGTGGGTTGGAATAGGATGCTCTAGTTGTTTTATCTGAGATATGAAGGTTTTTTATTAATAGAAAACAGCAGCAAGGTTAAAATGGAAATAAAATTTAAAGCTAATAGGCTAAAACAACAATAATTTAGCAGTTAGAAAAATAATTTTAACGTACACTAATTTTTAATTATATGTTTGAAGTATAAATTGGACATTCAATTTGAGACAAAAAGATTAGGTATATCACAAAAGTGGAAAATCTAACAGCCAGTGTCCATGTTACTATGTAGTTCCGCATGCCCAAAAAATCCTAGATATCTTTTGTAGACGCTGTTCAGCGGTTGGTATGTTGTCATATCTCAGGAACTGGTAGAGATATGGGACTTTGTACCTTTAGCCCGCCCAATTAAATGCAATAAAAATACCTAGGACATTCCATTTAAAATACCTAAAATATTACCTGTAGCGCAAAACTGAGAGATCTGGCAGCAGTGACTTTATCACTATGATATTTTAAAGTTATATATATATATATATATATATATATATATATATATATATATATATATATATATATATATATATATATATATATATATATATATATATATATATATATATAAAACAGTGTGGTCATTTAAGTGTGCAACATATGGGATTTTTTTATTAATTGCACAATCAAAATACAAATATTGCCAAAAGTTGGTGCATGTTCGATAATCATATTAGGTGCACTTCAAATGGTTGCAAGTCAAACAGCATAGAGGGTAGGTCAAAAAATATAAAAATCGTACAAGAGTAAAGTATCATTATTTTAGAAAATTTGGCAAAATGTTATAAAAAAAAGTTGTTCAGAATTAAAAGTTATGGCTAAATTCCGAAACATGGCCTCCTAAGAATTTTCCTTTGAAAAACCTTTAAAATTTCTTCTAATTTTTTATTTTTTTAATATTTACCCTAAACACTCTAATAAATTATTTAAAATTAAATCAATTTCGCATAACTTTGTTTAAATTTAAGCATATTTGTAACATTAACAAAGATTTTAAAATTTTAGGGAATCACAAACTTCATGTTTGTTGCAACGATATTAAACACAACTTTAAAATTTTACAAAAAATCTATATATATATATATATATATATATATATATATATATATATATATATATATATATATATATATATATATATATATATATATATATATATATATATATATATATATATATATATATATATATATATATATGCATTTCAAAAAAAGCTCACTTAAAGTGCAAAATTTTTATTTTGAATGTTTATTAAAAATACTGAGCAAATTAATAGACATCATTAAAAAACCTACTAAAGTTATCGCGAATACCCATAAAAAAAACAAATGAGAGTTAAAAGTAAACATTATGATAGTTTGGTGGCAATATTTTTTCTTTCTTGAATAATTATTCTTCGCTTATTAAGTTTATTTGATTTCAAATGCCTCTTCCAAGACTGTTATCGTTAGCCGAAAAGGCCGAATTAGTTTTAATACATGGAGATAACTACTATAAATCAGTACGTAAAACAGCAGATATTTTCAATGAAAGGCATTTAGAGAAAGACGTTCATTATTCAACTGTACCAGATTTTTAATTTTTTAGGGAATGACTAATTTTATATTTGTTGCAATAATATTAAACACAACTTTAAAATTTTGCAAAAATTCTTTTTTACATTAGAAATAAAAAATGCTCATTGAAAGTACAAAATTTTTATTTTAAATGTTTATTAAAAAATTAATATACAAACATAAATCCTAACAAAATAATCGCGGACACCCATGGAAAAGAACAAATAAGTGTTAAATGTAACATTATTATTATTCTAATTATAAATTAAAACTAACAACACAAGGTATGCATTATGTATGCACTAAATGCACCTAAATCTCAAAAGGAATAAAGCAATGGTTTGCTTAGTGCCGATGCAATAACTTAACAATTAACAAATCAAAATTAATTTACATAGAACGGAAAATATCTAAAACGCATAAAAAAAAAAAATGTGCAAAAAAATATCAACGCGTCCACCACCTTATTTTTTTTTCTTGGGTATCCGCGATAATTTTAGTAGGTTTTTTAATGATGTCTATTAGATTGTACAGTTTTTTAATAAACATTTAAAATAAAAATTTTGCACTTTGAATAAGCATTTTTTGATAAGCAAATTATCATTACTAATGTTTTTCCTTACTTAAAATATTTTTTGTAAAATAGTTAAGTTGTGTTTAATATCGATGCAACAAACATGGAGTTTGTGATTCCCTAAAAAATTAAAAATCTTTGTTAATGTTACAAATAGGCTTGAATTTGAACAAAGTTATGCGAAATTGATTTAATTTTGAATAATTAATGAGAGTGTTTAGGGTGAATATTAAAAAAATAAAAAATAAGAGAAATTTTAAAGGTTTTTCAAAAAAAAGCAAAAAATCTTAGCAGGCCATGTTTTGGTATTTAGGCATAACTTTTAATTCAGAACAACTTTTCTTTATAACATTTTACCAAATTTTCTAAAATAAGGGTACTTTACTCTTGTACTATTTTTATATTTTTTGACCTACCCTGTATGCTATTTGACTTGCAACCATTCTAAGTGCACCTAATATGATAATCGAACATGAACCAACTTTTGGCAATATTTGTATTTTGATTGTGCAATTAATAAAAAAAACTCCCATATGTTGCACACTTAAATGACCACATTGTATATATACAGGGTGTCCCAAAAGGTATGGTCCAAAGTTTGGGATCATGTAGATTGGATCAAAATAAGGTAACAACTTCATATAACTTTTTGCTCTATGCCCCATCTTTACCGAGCTATTAGCTCTTAAAGGTAACAATTGAAAATCGATTTCTTATTAATACCTTTTAAAAGGCTTGTACGATCTTGATTTTTTTTGGTTAATTAATTCTAGCTAATAACTATCTTGCTTTAACTGCTTTAAACATGCCCCGAAACCAAAAGATACAGGTCCGACTATCAAATTTGTAAAACTCAAAATTTTGCAGTGTTGCCATATTTACATTTTGACTTACGGTAGATTCCCCGAGTTTTCTCAGCAAAAAGGTATATTGAGGCTAGCGGTTTCGCGTAAAATGCATTTAAAATCAGTAGGTATACTCGTAGGCTCTCGATATGATATTTGGGGTTCAATAAGGTGTACTTACTCCCTATGATATGTCAAAATTTATCAATCAATTTTCAGCTGAAAATTTTAAATTAAAAGTTAAGAAAAAACTTAATTTATTTTAACAAAAAAATAATAATAAAACAATAACCATACAGCAAAGTAGAAACTTTATGATTATTAGTAGAATAACAAAAATGCTATGCGTAAATTTCAATGTATGTTTGATAGTGAGCACCTGTAAGCTACACATTTTCTTAATTTACTAAGACATGCTCTTTGAACCTGAAACAACATGTTAGGATTATTCCTTATTGCAGAGCAATGAAACATAATTCTTTTTAATAAATCTTCTAAATACAAGGAATAATCCTAACATGTTGTTTCAGGTTCAAAGAGCATGTCTTAGTAAATTAAGAACATGTGTAGCTGTACAAGGTGCTCACTATCAACACATACCTTAGTTAAATTTACGCATAGCAGTTTTTTTTGTTATTCTACTAAGGCCTGGTACTTTCATAAACGGATAACTTTATTGTCCGAATAATTTCCATGGTTACAATTGTCACAACAATTGTGATTATGGAAATTATCCGGAAAATAATTTTATTCGTTAATGAAAGTACCAGACCTAATAATCATAAAGTTTCTACTTTGCTGTATGGTTTTATTGTTTTTATTTTTTTTTTATAAATTAAGGTTTTTTTTACTTTTAATTTATAATTTTCAGCTGAAAATTGACTTCTGGTAGTAGATTTTGACATAAGATTCATAGGGAGTACTCAAGTACACCTTATTGAGAGCCCCAGGGTATATCTTATCGATAGCCCTCGAGTGTACCTTAATGATTTTAATTGCATTTTACGCGAAAACCGCTAGTCCTATCAATAAAGATAAAGTATACCCTTTTTGAATGAAAAGTCAGGGGAATCTACCAATAAGGTCAAAATGTTAAATGTGGCAACACTGCAAAAATTTTAAAGTTTTTTCCAAATTTGATGGTCCGGACCTGATATCTTTAATGGTTTCGGGGCATGTTTAAAGCAGTTAATGCAAGACAGTTATTAGCTATAATTAATCAACAAAAAAAAATTTCCAGATCGTACAAGCCGTTCAAAAGTTATTAATAAAAAATCGATTTTCAATTGTTACCTTTAAGAGCTAATAGCTCGGTAAAGAAGGGGCATAGAGCAAACATTTATATGAAGTTGTTACCCTATTTTGATCCAATCTACACGATCCCAAACTTTGGACCATACCTTTTGGGACACCTTGTATAGTATAGTATAGTATAGTATAGTATATACAGGGTGTAAAAAGTATGATGCTCATCATTTTAATGGGCGATCGTGGAGCTCAAAATAAGTCGAAAAGTTTATATGACATATGTGTCAAAACTTGACAGATTTTTGTCTAAACGATATTAAAGTCATGCACTTTGAAAGCAGTTATTTCTGTAAACCGTAACAACTGGAAACTTTTGTCCTAATCGCTTATCAGTAGATTCATTTGATAATAAAATAAATTTAATTTTAAATGTTTTAGTCTGCAAATAAAAAAAAATTAATGATTT
The DNA here is from genome assembly GCA_019359885.1 of Listronotus oregonensis. Classification (NCBI taxonomy): domain Eukaryota; kingdom Metazoa; phylum Arthropoda; class Insecta; order Coleoptera; family Curculionidae; genus Listronotus; species Listronotus oregonensis. The sequence continues at coordinate 27,341 of JAHBCN010002881.1, read as the reverse complement.
TTTAACAATTGTTGTTCCAGTTAAAAATTAAAAAAACAATTGGCAACAGAGCCATACCTTTGTGCGAAGTCAGTCGTACAAAGAAGCTTCCCGATCCGGCCACGATATTTTTGTTTGTTTTTGAATCGGGAAAAATATGCCGGTATGTTTTAAATTCAAGACAAACGTATTGCAAGTGTACCTACTAAAGACTGATGAAAACGGAATGTATGCGACCGAGAAATCTTATTCTTTAAGCAAAACAAAAAAGTGCTGTTTTAAAGCATAATAAGTTGTGTTCTTAAACTGATATTAAGCTTATTCTTATGGTAAGTACAATTATTTTTTAATTACAAATAAAAAACAAACAATTATTGATTGTTTTTACTTAAATTTAATATTAAAATAAGTTGCAGGAAGTAATTTTATTATTTGTATGTAAATGAATGAACATCTCCTTAAAAAAGTGAAACAGTGCAAAAACTCACAACAACGTTCGAAGGAGACCCGCCGCTTCGACGAAACAGGGCGGTGTTGCCAAGTTTTTTAAACTTGAAAAGGGCATATTTCGAAAACAATTAACTTTTGACACATATTTATTATATATATATATATATATATATATATATATATATATATATATATATATATATATATATATATATATATATATATATATATATATATATATATATATATATATATATATATATATATATATATATATATATATATATATATATATATATATATATATATATATATATATACAGGGTGACATAGAAAAAAGTACATTGCATAGTGCCACACAATAAAGGACACTAAAATAAGAAAAAAAGTTCCCATGAACACGGGTCCGCAAGGCCTTCGTTTAAAAGATACGGGGTGTTGAATTTTAATTTTGTTTGGTTTTTTTGAATATCCCTATTGAATCGGTCGTAACTTTTTTGCTATACACTGTATGTCATTTTCGACTGAAAAAATTTGTTACTCCTTCTTTTATACTTAAGAAAGGTATACCTTGTTCAAGTCGGTAGAAGCAATGGTTCCAGTACAAATGCACGCAAATTATTCAAAAAGCGCCAAAGTAACCTTTGCAAAACCAATGATAAATAACATATTGAATAATGTGTCATAATGACACTTGTCAAACTAATGTAATAATTGTTAGAGGTATTTTGTGTTTTTGATTAAGTTTTTCATTGGGTTTTTCACTGATTATTCAAAATTGCTTTCAAAAATGGTTCACTTCACTTTTGAAGAATACAGGGACATGATTATGTGTTACGGCGAAGCTAGATCAAATTCTTACGAAGCTCAACGTATCTATCGAGAAAGATATCTTTTAAGACAAGTTCCTAATGTTCGAACATTTATTAATGTGCATAGGCGTTTGGGAGAAGATGGATGTTTTAGAAAACCAAAATTGGATAGTGGGGTTTCCAGAACTCGTCGCACTGTGCGAAACGAAGAAACTGTTTTACGAATGGTAGAAAATAATCCGAGAACAAGCACCAGGAAAACAAGTTCAGCGGTGCGAAACCTCAACCGTGAATCAGTTAGACAAATTTTCAAAGAACAACTCCTTCGCCCATATCATTTCCAAAAATTCATTCACTATTGGAACATGACTTTTTACCTCGTGTACAATTTTGCGAATGGTTGCAAAACCAAAGACAAAACATTATTTCATCAATTTTGTTTACCGACGAAGCTGGTTTTAGTCGTGATGGTATTCTGAACCTACATAACATGCACTATTGGAATGATGAAAATCCTCATCAAACTGTAATTCGAAGTCACCAATATGGGTTTTCTATTAATGTGTGGGCAGGTATAATCGACAATTACTTAATTGGCCCATTTCGATTGCCCAATCGATTGACAGGTGTACTGTATCGAAATTTCTTGGAGAATGATTTAAACACATTATTAGAGGATGTCCCATTGGATATTATTGGAAGAATGTATTACATGCATGATGGGGCGCCAGCTCACTTTTCTCGAGTGGCAAGGGAATATTTGGACAGGAGATTTGGAAATACGTGGATTGGTCGAGGGGGGCCTGTAGCTTGGCCAGCTCGTAGTCCCGATCTTAATCCCATCGATTTTTCACTTTGGGGATTTATGAAAAATGAAGTTTATGCAGTAGAAATACATAATGAAGAACAATTATGGATAAGAATTATGGAATCGGCAGATAGATTTCGTAATAACCCAGGAATATTTCAAAGATGCCGTCAATCATTAAGAAGGAGAATGGAAAAATGTATTGAAGTACAAGGGCAACAATTTGAACATCTTCTAAAAACTTGATGTTTTGTTTTAATTAATCATATTTTTTAGCATACCATTAAAATGTAATTGTTGATTTATCATTGTTTTTGCAAATAAATTAAAAAAAAAAATCAACACCCCGTATCTTTTAAACGAAGGCCTTGCGGACCCGTGTTCATGGGAACTTTTTTTCTTATTTTAGTGTCCTTTATTGTGTGGCACTATGCAATGTACTTTTTTCTATGTCACCCTGTATATATATATATATATATATATATATATATATATATATATATATATATATATATATATATATATATATATATATATATATATATATATATATATATATATATATATATATATATATATATAATAAGCTTAAAAGGAAAGTACCAAATAAAGATACAGAGGGTGTCTACTGACAGAGTTATTTTGCCGCGATTTCTATATATTTACAATATTTTTTGCAGTGTATAATTCTTTTAAACACCTGATTGTATTAATTAAGAGAAATATTATAACTAGTTATTTAAATTGTGACGTACATATGCAAACAAAAGGAATTTATAAGCAATTTATTAGTGAAATAGTATAGACGCATAAATAAATTATTAATTCCGCGAAATGCTGCTTCCCAACCAGCTGTGCATACAAGCCTTTATAAATAAAACACATACCTAAACAAGGTGTTATAATTGTAGAGACAATCTAAAAAACATTGGTTTATATGTTAACAATTTTTTTGTCTCATGACCATCTAGCCATACAGACTTTTTACTCAGAGACTACAATCAGATTACATCATTAACTGTAAAGACGTCACTAAAAGGATATGTTACAAAATACCAGATTCTGTTTATTTATGTTCTATTATTACTGAAATAGTTTTTACAAAATTGTCCTAAAAACAGGATGAACTGATGAGGAAAAATTCATGCACCCACTGACTAGGAACGTACTTAATATAGATAGATTAAACTATACTTACCAAGTAGCATAAATAATTTTAGTTAGTATGTATCTTTACATCTACTTTGCCTTATTATTAAATTTGTATGATTCTAGTATTCAGTGGCGATTAGTAGCATGAGGCAGATGAGGCCAGGCCTTACCGGGCATTTGCCTTCTTAAATGTTTATTAAATTAAAACTAACAAGTATTACTTGATTTTTTTGTTCTAAAATCTTGGACAATTCTCAACCCAAACCCAGCGCCCAATACTTCCAGGTGCGATATTGTTCCGGAATTTGGCCTCACCTACTTTTTTGCCCATGGATCGCCACTACTAGTATTAGTCTATATTAAAACAAAATAAAAATGATGTCAGTTTTATAATTTTTCAAAAGGTTCTTTCATTTTAAAATCTGAATATTAAAAATTTTGAAAAAAAAAATTCTAAAAATAATTCTTAAGACCCAGGTCAAAATATATGGGTAAACCGCATAGCAGACGGCCTTACAGATTTACCCTGTATATATAGTATGTCCACGGATGGACATCCCAATAGGACAAATGGACCAAAAATTTTGTTTTTCAACCAAAAGTCATTCTTGATAAAAAAATTCTCATCTCGAAAAAATGTAGTCTACGAGGAGAATTTTTGTTTTTTTTTATACAGGGTACCAAAAAATAAAAACATATGAAATACCATCAAGAATAAACTAACTTTATTTGTCGTTTTAAAGTACAATGGCAAATAAAAAAAGGTTTTAAATCCTATTCAGTGCTTACATAAGAAACGTATTAAACAAAAATATTGCACAAGAAAAAAACTATTATTTATTCAAATACGCCTCCCCCGTGTTCGACGCATTTTTTAAATTGCCGTCTAATGTGATCTTAACTTTTTCTCACCTCCTCGAGGGAAATTATTTGAACTAACTGTAAAATCCTCTGTTTCAAAATATCAACATTATTTTCAATGGGTGGCTGTAAAGTTAATTGCTTTAAACGGCCTCAAAGGTACGAGTCTGAAATCGTGAGGTTAGGACTCCTTGCAGGCCACATAACTGGACCGTACTGGCCAATCCATCGATCTCCAAATTTCATGTTAAACCACTCTGTAACTTCGCGTGCACAATGCGCTGGGCACTCGTCTTGCTGAAAGCACGTTTGTTCCCTGTACTGTAATGGCAGCTCATCATAGGTAAAAAAGGTAAAACTAGAGATTGTTTAGTAAAAATAATACACGCATTAATCCCGAACTCAGAACTCCTGCCCATCCCATTCCTGCCCATTTCGTATTTTGGGATAATAGGACCGTTTTTCTTTGAGAACACTTTCAACAGGAATTCATACATGGAAATGCTACAAACCTTTTTTCGGATAAGTTGGATGACAAATGTAACTTGGGTTTTTTATGTAAGCACTAGATAGGATTTAAATCTTTTTTTATTTGACATTTTACTTTACAACGATAAATAAAGTTTATTCTTGGTGGTGTTTCATGTTTTTTTTAATTTTTTGGATACCCTGTATAAAAAAATCAAAAATCTCCTCGTAGACTATATTTTTTTGAGATGCAGAACTTTTTATCAAGAATGACTTTTTGTCGAAAAACGAAATTTTTGGTCCATTTGTCCTATTGGGATGTCTATCCGTGGACATACTGTATATTGGCCTACTGAAGCGTATTTGAATACATGATCTTCTGACGTTATTTTAAAAGCCAATGTCACATTGTGACACCTGGAGAAAAACAACATTTCAAAGGAAATCTGATAGGCTTAAAAATATTAAGGATGATATTAAAAAATCTTTAGTTACTTCCGGTTAAACCGGAAGCGCAATAAATTAATAAATCCGTAACCTTCCCAATTTTAAAGTCATATATTTGTAAATAACAAAGTAATCAGCTGTTACATATTTGTAGAGTCACTCTGTATATCGACCTCTAGGTAAAAAGTAATTTAAGAATATTTACGTACCAACGCAAGAACAGCATTCATTATAGAGATACCCTAAGCAATTGAGACAGTCCTTACAGCAGCTACAATTGTCAAAATTAAAATCACAGTTGCAGGACTTCGTTAGGAGGCATTTACTGACGACACTGCCACATACTGCTTCATTGCAGGAGAGAGATACCGGTAAGTAGCTTAGTAGGAACAGGGTTTGAACTAGCAGAAGGATCCACCGAATCATTTTGGAACCTGCAAAAAGAAGGTTAATAATTTTCAATTCTAAGTTGAAAATAATTTATCCTATAGAATATATATATATATATATATATATATATATTAAAATATATATATATATATATATATATATATATATATATATATATCTAATATATTCTGTATTAATAAATTTTAAAAGTGCACCTGAAAATGCATATTACTGCCAAGTTTTACTTTTCATGTCAAACCAGTTTTACCTAAGGGAAATTAAATTTCCATTAAAATTTAAAAACGGTCTTTAATAAAACTTATTAAACTTATTTTAAGAGGTGTAAATGTTGTCTTTTGACTTGTTGGCAGCAACCTAACCGTATATAAAATTCATTTTTTATGTTTTGAATAGTTTTCGGCATAATAAGTGCATATCAGAAAATCAATATTTTCAGGTTTTGTTTTATAAACCTTACTTTTAAGGTATCACCGCAAGAAAAAATCTAGTGGGGTTAGATTTGGCTGGCTATTCCATTGTTTCTTTTTTCCGATCTATCTGTGGGGAATATTTGGTTAAGGTTATTTTCCAAGGTTATTTCTAACTGGCCGCGCATAATGAGGAAAAGCCGTGTGTTGCTGAAACCAAATATCCGCATTTGGCACAAGCGGATTTAAAGCATTTGAAAAATGAACTGCCAAATTTGGAAAAAGTTCTTGCTGTAGGGATTGTTATCTCTTTCTAGTAAAATTGTCTTCAAAGAATATTGGCCTGAAAACTCGATTCCTGATAATTCTAACCCGCCCACACATTAATCCTTTAGGGTTTAGGGCCATTGGGTTTGTACTTTTCTTAACCAGTGGGGATAACTATCTGCATAATAACGACAGATCTGTCGATTAACATATCCGTGTAAAGTAAGTGTAATGTATTTCTGTCAAGCAGATCCATCACTGCCTCACAGGACTGCTATCTTCTGCCGGCATCGTCTTTTTCCAATTCATGTACAGTACATTCCACAAGAATTCGATTTCTCGTTTTACCTGCTACTGTTAGTAAAACTCAATAAACTTTGGGTACCCGAATGTAGGTCCGGACTTAAAATTTCCTTTATTTATTATTGTACCTACTTTTTGGTGTATTATGTAGGTTAAAGGCAAATTGCAGATGTTTAATATAAAGCAGAGTCTTTTCATCTTAGTTCATCAGTCGTTTGTCAAGGTATTTTCGTGTGTGTTATTGACCATCCGAAATAGCTAACCCAAACTATTGATATTACCAGTAGGTAATCAGGACCTGTACCCTTTCAAAAGGTGCGGTCCCTACACAATAGATATTTGTCAGGCAACTTATTTATGGCTGGGTTTACCACTGAGGGTTGTCATTTAAATTTTATTGCGGTCGAGAAATTAACAAATTATTGTGGAATGTACCATCCCATCCAAATTTTTTAAGGGAGCTTTAAGTACATTTTCTACAGAAATCTGAGATATATCGCTTTGCCCTGCGACCTGCTTTGTAAAAATAAATGGATTTTCCTAAATTTTTACTAGTACTTTGCAATCTTCGTCTATTGCAGATTACTTTTTAAATGTCCATTTCATCGAAACTGTTTTTCTATATTGCTTAATGTATATTGACTTATTGGAGGTAAATTTGGATATTTCTCTCCAAATAATTAAGCTATTTTCAGTTGGGTTCTAGGTCTATGTCCTCCGAATCCTAACATCAATAATATTTCAATACGATGAGCTTCGTTTAAATGCAGCATTTTGTAGACTTTTTGAGACACATTAAGGTCATTAAGATTCAACTGCTTCATGCAAGTCAGTGAACGATATTGTCAACACCTATTAGACAGGCTTAATTATACCTTTACACTTTAAGAAAATTAAATTTAAAGAAAAGGTTGCTATTTGAAAAACTAAAGTTGAGCACCAGAACTACTTTTTGACTAATCCTGTATACTGACACTATAACTTAAAATATGCGAGAAGAAAATTTTAATTGACGTATCCGAGGAGGTTCTTCGCAAAGCAGGCTTAGGGTTTAGCCAGCCGAACCATATCAGTATCTCCGAATAACAAAACCCTTCCAAAACAAAATGCATGCCATATTTTTAGGCTTTGCAATCACCGTAGTTATTTTTTTTTCCTTTTGGTTTTTTCAAGAAAATCATAGTGGGCCATCGCACAACCCAAATATTTGAAAAAAAAAAAAATTTTTTTGTGTTTTAAGTCCCCGTCATTTTAGGCTCGCTAAGAAACCCAGTTTCATTTTTGTTCATCGCCTAATTTAGCAAATGTTAATATTTTCGCTAAGAAATAAAATTTTGTATTCAGTAGAGCTTAGCTATTGGAAGTGGAACCAGGCTGACAAGAAAGCAGGAAAGACTCCCACGCGATAGACGACGATATCAAAAGAATAATCACAAACTGGATGCAAAGCGCTCAAAATAGAGGTCGGTGGGCAGAAATGGGGGAGGCCTATATCCAGCAGAGGATGCAAAGGGCTGATTGATGATGATGATGATGATGATGATGATTATGATGATTAGCTATTAGGTTATACGTATAGCTACCGCTGTTCAAAGTTGACAAGTATTTTTTGCAATTAAAAATATGAATTAAAAAAAAAAGAAATAAAAACCTTATTTTTGGAAAATTAAAACCGAAAAAACCGATTGTTAAAGGTATATAAGGACTCTTCACCTCCACCTAGAACAGTAGGAAGATGGAGTGCATCTTGAAAAAGATTTACGTAAAGGACCTCCGTAAGGTGCATCAACGCCAGAAAACGTAGCAAGGAAGACTATAGATTTACCGACAGAGATTTAGTGGATACATTAGGGATTTCATTACGCAAAATTGGCATTATCATTAGCAGTACATTGGCTGAAGTTTTATGTTTCAAAATGTGCGCACAATTGTATCGCATTTGCTAACAATAAAATAAAAACAAATTCGAATGCCACTTTTTGGGGTCATTTAATTTTTTTGCTTCGGTTCATCACAATAGATGAGAGTTGGTTCCAACACCATGAACCGGCTACAAAACAAGATACCAAGCAAGACACTAAGGAGTATAAAACCAGTGATTCGAATCCGAAGCAATTTATAGTCCAGAAATTGGTCAGTAAGCAGTATCGGTTTCTCAGGATGCAAAAGGAAGCCATCGAAAGAAAATGTATTGCAGTCTGGGAAGGATACTTCAAGAGTCGTTCAGATTCTCATTATAAGAATGGAATTAAATAATTAAAATATCACTGGAACACGAGTATGGAAGTTTGTGGAAAAGATATTGAATAATAAGATGTATTTTCGCGTGTATTTCAAACTACAGACTCGTGTTTTCTTTATCGAATGACAAAACTTAATAAACAGCCAGTAGCAAAATCCAGACAAAAACACCAATAATGATCCTGGAATTAAAAAATACGCAGTAACATACTTTTTAACACACACCACTGTTTTAAGAAACAAAAAGCAAATAAACATTTTTACGGATGTCGAACTATTTTTATATCAGTTTGGCATAAAGTAGCGAAAACAGAAATCCAATAATTGAAGTGTCTGAAATTAAGTTTTCGTGACGTTATTGTAAACATTTGTGGAAAAAAAACTGAACAAAATTTGTTACAAAATAATAAAAATTTTCAAACCCTTTAAAAAAAGCAACGGTAAAAAGTGATTCCATTATACAAGATGGAGCAAGAATTTGATGACGACTTTGAAAGTCGATAGAATATATTTTTTTATCAAAAAAACAAACATGTCGGAAAAAGATTTACTTTTGAGATACAAGACGTTTTATTTTGGGCTGTTAAGATGGTGTTTTTTAAATGTGTTTAAAACTCTCAAAGTTACATTTAAGAAAAATTTTCCACCATAACAAAGTTTGGGTAATAACTAAGGTGTATTTTTTTATTTTTGACAAGAATTCGTTAGCAACGGCTATATTAGATTTTCCAAATTAAACGAGTTTTTTACAGAAATAATAATGTAGTCTTGTTTTATCTCGAGGGGATACTCCGTTTTCAGATAAGATGCCACCAGTTTGTGGCGGATTCATTTATTTAAAAGTCCCAGGTAGGTGCACTGGACCCGGATTGAAGCGGTCCCATTGTATAAAGATTTCTTTGGCGTGTACCCAACTAGGACTTTTTAATAAAATACTAACGACCGAGTGATTATCACGTTGTTAAATTTAGCAATGGACTTAGCAATTGTTAAAAGTTAACAACGGTTTAAAATGTTTAACAAAACGTCATTGTCAGTGTTATTCGGTGATTTTAGTAGGCAACCTGTCAAAATCTGACATTTCGTTAAACATTCTAAACCGTTGTTAACTTTTAACAATTGCTAAGTCCATTGCTTAATTTAACAACGCGATCATCACTAGGCCGTAAATGTAGTATATTTTATTTAAAACGTTTAATAATAGCATTATGCATTAAAAGAGACGGTTCTCATTTCAGACAATTTCTGTAAATTTGTTTATGTTACATATTCGATTGTTTAATGCTCTGAATAAAAATATACTATACAACTAATACTATAGAGCAACGGCGCATCTCATAGAGATAAAACAAGACTATCTTATTTAAGTAAAAAACTTGGTAAACTCGAGAAAAAACCAGTTTTTAAGTCACAATTAATTCTATATTTTATATTATTTAATTTATTGGTTTTTTCTTTATGATTTTCAATAAATTTACCCAATTTATGGTTAGTCCTAAAAAAACGTTTTATATTTTTGTTACTGAAAATTTTTGTTGTTTTTGTGTTATATTATATAACAGTAGGTACATTCCACAATAATTTGTTGATTTCTCGACCGCCATAAAATTTAAATGACAACCCTCAGTGGTAAACCCAGCCATAAATATGTTGCCTGACAAATATCTATTGTGTAGGCACCACACCTTTTGAAAGGGTACAGGTCCTGATTACCTACCAATATCAATAGTTTAGGTTAGCTATTTTGGATGCTCAATAACACACACGACTGATGAACTAAGATGAAAAGACTGCTTTATATTGAACACCTGCAATTTCCCTTTACCCACATAATATATCAAAAAGTAGGTACAATAATAAATAAAGGAAATTTTAAGTCCGGACCTACATTCGGGTACCCAAAGTTTATTGAGTTTTACAGCTAACAGTAGCAGGTAAAACGAGAAATCAACGAATTTTTGTGGAATGTACTGTACATTCCACAATAGTTCGTTAATTTCTCAACCGCAATAAAATTTAAATGACAACCCTCAGTGGTAAACCCAGCCATAATAAGTTGTCTGAAAATATCTACTGTGTAGGCACCACACCTTTTGAAAGGGTACAGGTCCTGATTACCTACCAATATCAATAGTTTAGGTTAGCTATTTTGGATGCTCAATAACACACACGACTGATGAACTAAGATGAAAAGACTGCTTTATATTGAACACCTGCAATTTCCCTTTACCCACATAATATATCAAAAAGTAGGTACAATAATAAATAAAGAAAATTTTAAGTCCGGACCTACATGCGGGTACCCAAAGTTTATTGAGTTTTACAGCTAACAGTAGCAGGTAAAACGAGAAATCAACGAATTTTTGTGGAATGTACTGTACATTCCACAATAGTTCGTTAATTTCTCAACCGCAATAAAATTTAAATGACAACCCTCAGTGGTAAACCCAGCCATAATAAGTTGTCTGACAAATATCTATTGTGTAGGCACCACACCTTTTGAAAGGGTACAGGTCCTGATTACCTACTGATATCAATAGTTTAGGTTAGCTATTTTAGATGCATAATAACACACACGAAAATACCTTGACATACTTCAAACGACTGATGAACCAAGATGAAAAGACTATGCTTTATATTAAACATCTGCAATTTGCCTTTAGTCTACATAATTTACCAAAAAGTAGGTACAATAATAAATAAAGGAAATTTTAAGTCCGGACCTACATGCGGGTACCCAAAGTTTATTAAGTTTTTCAACTAACAATAGCAGGTAAAACAAGCAATTAATAAATTATTGTGGAATGTACTGTACCCAGCTAGGACTTTTCAATAAAATTCCCATTAGGCATTAAAAGAGACGGTTCTCATTTCAAACAATTTCTGTAAATTTCTTTATTTTTGATTTGTTTTTTATTTGTTGTTTGTTTATTTTGCGAATTTTATTGTTTAACGCTCTGAATAAAAAGATACTATACAACTATGCAATAATATAGAATAACGGTGCATCTTATCGGGATAAAACAAGACTCTCATTTGAGTAAAAAATTTGGGAAACTCGAGAAAACACTAGTTTTTAATTAAGAGTCACAATTAATTTTATATGCACTTGATTTATTTAATTTATTATTTTTTTATTATTTCTAATAAATTTACCTGATTTATGGTTAGTCCTAAAAGGAATTTGTATACTTTTCTTATTAAATTTTTTTGTTGTTTTTGTGATATATTATATACCAGTATATGTACATGTTCTGCAATCTTTAATTTTTGTTTTCACTTCTGGGAAAACAAAGATTTAAATTTATCATTAATTGTTTTCATTTAAGTAAAGTGGCAATTAAACTGGCATTTTTACCATTATTATTGCAATTTGTAAAATTTTATTCAATTTTTTTATTAAAAATGGCTTTAGACGTAGGGATACTGACCCATTTATACAAGAGTTTAATGCTGATTTTTAATGACCACAAGAACGTATAAATATGTGTTATGTTCGAAATATCTGCATATAAAATTTTGTGACAAATTAATAGAAATTTCATGTTTCCAAGTTCCCGGCTGACGCGCGCAACGTGTATATTATACCAAAAGTGTCTGCGTTTTTTTCTTCCACCATACTTTTGTTATCGTAACCTATAAAGGTATAAGATTTGGTATATAAATTCACATAGGTTTACTGATTACCCGTGTAAAAATTTAGAAAGTAAAGTCAAGTAGTTTCTGAAATATTCGATTTTGAAAATCCCTCACAGGGAGTAGAAATTTGAAATGTAAGTAGGTTTTAGGACACAAGTAAAGGAAACATTCAGGGGCTGTTATATCGTTTATTTAGGGGGTAATTTAAAAATTTGCAATCTGATTGAACTTAAGTTTCTGAGATCATAATTATCTCAGAATTTAAAGGGCAGGATTTTATTTCATTCATTGAACTTAGAAAAAGACAATATATCTCACCAAAAACACTTATTTTATGTAAAATAAAAACCCAGTTCCTATCCAAAAATCTCGACCTTTAAAGTAAGAAGATCTAAAATAAGACCAAGTTTTGTCCACAATTTTATTTTAAACAAATTACAGATCTAATACACCCTTCTTGTCCCTAGAATATATAAAAGTTGTAGGAACATAAGAAAATTATTATAGTAATATTTTACTATCCAAGAACGACATAATCTGTTAAAACAATTGTTATGGTACTACTAAGAAATACATAGAAGTTATTGGATAAAAGAAGTTTATCTTAAATCTTGTAAAGTATGTAACCCGCTATCGCCCTTTTCTGTATTATTTATTTCTTCCTCCCTTGTAATATTTATCTCTTCACCTATTCCTATTAAAGGGTACAACGTTAAATACTAAATATTCTTGCATTGTTTAAGACTATTATAAATATTTTTAATCAGTCAAAACACTTTTAGAAACACTATAAGCAGCTAAATAATTAAAAGTGTCTAATTAAATATCTCTTTAACATTCTTTTCACGCGAGTCTTACACTTGGAACACCGCCTCATTATCATAATACATCAATCTGTATTCTGTCTATTTACGCATAATACACCTGTCTCTTAATAACGCTAATCAACTCGTAACATAACTCTCCCTAAAATTACCGTTTCTGACACTTACCGCCTGATAATTAAGATCTAGTGCCACTTGATTATCTTCAATTGTTTCTTCCTGCACTAAACAAGCGAACTTGCACAATGTCTACCACAATTAAAAGTTAAAAAACGGAAAAAACAAAAGTACCGCGCGGTATTGTTCACGGCTAGTCTGATGTGGAGAAACTACTGAAACAAGTTCTGTTCGAGAGAGAATGCCAGACTGAGTGTTTTCGTTTCAGGTTCCCCCAGTTACCAGTGTTTCGAGTTACAGAGTCTACCTGACTTTGTCGTTTCGATTACGGTATATTACTTGTAAAGAAGGCAGTACCGGAGTAGGGCTACTGAGCTACCGAGAATGTTTCTCAGAGAACTATCTATTTCCCTTAAACGTTGCGCAATATAGTAAAGATATGACTCCAGAGCTGGGAATCTGTGAAAATATAAGGAAGGGAAAAGTCAAAATAAGGATCACATGTCCTTGTTGCTCTTAAAGGTAACTCATAAGTTTACCACTGTTTCGGAAGAGATAAAGAAAAGAAATGTCTAAAAAATGCTTATAGAATCAGGCCCCAGCTAAATAAACAAATGAGAATATAGATTTCTACTTACTTAACGCACGTGCATTAGAATTCGGAAAATTGGAATTTTATAAACATCAAAATTGGCATTATATATTCTTGAATTTATTTGAATAACATTTTTGGTTTATTTTCGTGGATTCAGACTTCAACAGTAAGTATTAACTTTATTGTAATCCCTTCGACTCTTTGGTTCTGTAATATGCTTTTTCCCTACACAAAAGAACTACTTTAAATAAATAGGCTGAATCTGAATCTGAAAATGAGGAGGGTGATAGATATCACGGCACCTAGGCCTCAGTAGGTCCGTTGTGCTTCCTCCTCACTCAGTACTCCGCATGGATCTTCTCTTGGACGAGAGTGCAGGGCAGTCACAAAGGATGTGCTCCACCGTCTCGTCTTCCTATTCACAACCTCTACACAGAGGCGTGTCATTTATACCCATTCTAAAAGGTGCTTTCGTAATTGACAACGTCCAGTAAGAATGCCCGTGATTAGGCGAAGGTTCGCCCTAGGTATTGCCAAGTAATGCTTAGCTGTATCTCTGTCAGGATAGTTCCGTAATTCCCTGGAAAAGTTACAGTTTACTGTTTCATCCCATCGTCTTGTAAACTGCTAATGAGAGTGTCTTTTAATTAGGTCCTTCATAGCAGTCTCTGTCAGACCTACGAAGGGCTCGGGTGCAAAAGGTTTGGTCCCAGCAGCCTTCCTGGCCAACGAGTCAGCAATGCGGTTGCTTTTGGAGTGAGCGTGTCCTTTGGTCCAGCAGAGGGTGACCACATTCCTGCTGGAAGCGTCCTCAAGGGCACGGTGACATTCTAGTACCAGACCCGAGGTGTAGCTAGTAGTGTCTGTCTGCAATCCGTATGGACAAGCACGACCTTATCAGTGATGTTTCTTTTGCAGCTATGGTTATGCCTGTGAGCTCAGTTTGAGAACTTGGCAACTCACCCATAGCCCATTTGATGTTTAAGTTTAGAGATCTAGAATAGATTTCACATCCTGTACCTTCTTTTGTTTTCGAACCGTCTGTGTAGATGTTGATTACACCTGCCACGTTTGTGTTCGATTCTCCCTTGTTGTCTATTTTGTAGGGTTTGTTAAAAACAAAACATGGCGCAATAGAGTCGACTTTTGCCTGCAGTAGAGGAAGCTAACCTATCGCCTCAATCCATAAGCGACGTCTCTGTGCGCCAACTCCTACATCGGGCATTATACCAACAGTGCGGAGGCGCAGCATAACAGTCACAACAATCTTCTTGACTACACTATGTAAATAGGCAATTTATATAGTGTGTTAATTTAAACCCTAACACATAATATATATTTAAGCATTATAACCATTTATTAAATCTAATTAATATAATATTTACAAAATTAATTCCTAATATTGTGGAATACTTTCGAAAGGATAATAGTCATCATGATTCATCTGAAGCCTTTAAAATTGCGAAAAGTTCAATGTATGATTTAGAAAGTCCATTCAGATCTTCGATTTTTATGTATAAGGAAAATGTGTTGGGACAAACAATGTTAAATAACATAAGTAATTATATTATTATTAATGGGCTTTAGATAATGGCTCTAAGTCCGAATCAAAAAAATAAAACTCATCTTAAAAATCCTCGTTGTTGGCAATTTTCAATGGCTCTATGTGTATAATATTAAAAATATTGTCTGTCTGAAGGGCATCTTACCTTTTTTAATGTGTTGGACATAGTTTTCCCAGTGTTTATCAAGTGTACTATTAAGAATTTTGTCCCAAGTGATCAAAACTTCTGTGGAAGAATTACTTGTTTTTTTTTATTTCATCGATATATTTTATCGTCTTTTATTTTGCTTTAGACTAGGCCATTTCAATAGAATTTAGATGAAAACGGTGGGAAGGTAATCGTAAAACTTAATGACCAAAACATTCTGCATAATTATTATCCTGATCTTTTTTCTGGCATTCTTTTTACAAACAATGTTTTGTAAATTTTGATCTAGATCTCATCATCATCATCCGGTTTTATAGCCTCCTGTGCCTTCCGGTTCCTCACTTCCACTCTCTTCTGTCTTTCCAATCTCCTAGTTGTAGGTCACGCTCCGACATGGCCTTTTGTTTTCCTTCCATCTATGTCACCTGAGGCGTCCATTTAAGGAATTGTTTAGGTATTTGTGTGTCATTCGTCCGTTCAACTTATCCGTACCACACCAGTTGTCTTCGTTGAATTTCTTGTATTATATTTGTTTAAATGTTCATGATATCTCGAATACTCTCGTTCGTTATTCTTTGCATTCTTCATATTCCTGCTGCTCTACGCCAGAAGTCCATCTCCAGGGAAAGCAGCAGTCGCTCTAAGCTTGCCGTAAGTTGCCAGGTTTCACAGCCATACAGGACTATACTTTTAAATATTGAGTCGTATAGGAGGTGTTTTCGTTTTCTAGAGATGCATCGTGACCATAAGATGGAGTTTAAGCACCCTATCACTCTCTTTTCCTTTATAATTCTCTCTCTGTACGGCCTCCAGTTTTAATCTTTGCTCCTAGGTATAGGTATTCGGTACACGCCCCTATTGTTTCGTTTTCTTCTGGGTGTAAATCATATCTGTCGTTTCTAATTCATAAGTATTTCGTTTTTGATCGGTTTACCGAGAGTCCCCTTTTCTCATATTCTTTAAACAACCTTCTTGTCATGAACTCCAAGTCCTCTTTATCTTGGGCGACAACAACTTGATCATCGGCAAAATGTAGAGTATATATATGTAGTTGTATTCTCATTAATGTGTATGCCTATTCCGCTGCATGCTTTTCTCCATTTTCTTATGACTTTATTGAGATATTTCTTAAACAAGGTGGGAGACAACCATCAGCCCTGTCTCAGACCTTTGGTGACTGGAAAGCTATATCCGACAATTCACCCTTCAGCTTAACCTTGGAGATTGGTTGATCATAAAGTTGCCTTATGGCTGTTATTAGGGTATTACTTATTGGAGATCTTTCCATGACTTGCCATAGTTTTTGCACTGGGACAGTATATATTTCTTTTCGTTTAGCTGGGTAAGGCTAAAAAAATGCTCAATGCAAGAGCGACCTGCTTGAAAACCTGCCTGCTCTTCGATCTTTTGATGTCGGTATTGTTCTTCTAGGAGACTTTGGAGGAATTTTCCATACAGACGGCTTATGCTGCTGGTAACAGATATACACCTATGGTTGGAGCAGTCATCTCTACGCCCTTTTTTGTGCATCGGGCTTATCCAGGCCTCTGTCCACCCCAGAGGTACATTTTCTTCGTTAATATACCTAGAAAATAGTTCTTTTATGTGTTTAATAGGTTTTGGCGTCCCATATTTAATTAGTTTTGCAGGTATTCCTTCTGGTTCACTAGCTTTGTTATTCTTCATTGAACTAACCGCTCTCCATTTTTTTTTCGTTTTTTTCGACCGGTGGGCCCTGCACGTGGTATCTTCTTGAAGAGGCTGCCAAGTATTGTGCTTTATCCTCTTTAAGCTGCTGGGAGTAGTGCTGGCGCCATTCATTTATCTGTATAGGCTGGAAATTCACTCTGTTTATGGTGTTCGGCTGTAAAGTTTGTTTGAGTTTCCATGCTTCCGATGATCTTGTCCCTCCCAGATAACTCTCGATTTCTTTACACTTTCTATCCCAAGTGTCATTTTTGTTTTTATTAACCATGTTCTTAAATCTTGATTGTTCTCGCTTGTAAGTGATCATATTATCTGGGTCTCTTGTATTAAGATACTTTTGATATGCCTTTTGTTTCGTGTTCCTTTGCTCTTCTAGCTCTTCATTTCAAGTAATGTTATTTTTGTTAGGTAGAGGGGTATTACCAGTACCATCCTTGATCTAGATCTACTCTCCTATTTAAGAGCTATTCTAAAAGTATCTTTTTGGTTCATGATTTTCAAGGAATTTGTATTTTAATCGACTTTGATACCTTACGTTATCCATTGTGATAAAAGATGGTTTCCGTTGTTTTATTAAATTTAAAAATTAAAGATGCATTTTTTACAAAACCTTTTTTATTTTTCGAATGAACAGTAACAAGTCGTAATCCATTTCCCGTCTTCTTGCACTGCTTTAATTTATACCCATCTTACTGAACTCTCCTATTACTGTTTTTACTAAAAATCCAAGTCGCAAATATACTGATTTGTAAAAATTTTCTGCTTTGCTCAATTATATTCATCTAAAAATAAAATCCTCCTTAAACGTACTTCCGGCAGCTCAATAAAAACACTCTATTTGTTCTCTCTTTTATCTCTAATTTTAGTGATCCATTTTTCAATTGAAGACGCGCAACAGAAAAATTCGTGAAATTCTTTCTTCAATTCATGTAAAACTGTGTGGTTGGTACAATTTTTTTTTACTTCATAAAGTTTATCAAATTATGTTACAAATGAGATCAAGCATTCGGAGTTCAATTTTACCGATTTTGATCAATTTTTGTATACGGGGGTTTTTGGAGGCAGATCACGAATCTAAAAGAATTTTTAGTCGGAATTATTTTGTTTTTGAGATATCCATCATCAAACTTAAAAATCAAACTAAAATTATTTTTACTATTCCTCCTTCCTTTTGCACACCTTTCTTGATTTTTACACTAAATTGGCAGACAATAATTAACAAAAACCTTTAAAGCTATTTTTATATAAATTTTACACTTTTTTTATTTAATTGCAAAGGAAGGGATTTTCTCTTTCATTGGCTTCGGAGTTCGAAAGTGAAACTTCGCAGTTCAATTACAAAATGGTGTAAAATAAACATAAAAACAAGTTTTTAAAAGGTGATTATAAAATATTGTGTGCCAATTTAGTTTTAAAATCAAGAATTGCGTGCAAAGAAGAAGAAGTATAAAGAAAATGGGTTTGCCTTGATTTTCAAGTTTGATGATGGATATCTCGAAAACGAAACGTTTCCGATTTTTTTTCTCAGATTCGTGATCAGCGCCCCAAAAACCATAGTTTTAATTGCAGCTACTTTTCGGTTCATATGTTTGTTAAACATTATGTCAGAAGCTTTAGAAGGACTTTTTAAACCATATATTGTACTTTTTACATTAAGCATCAGAGCTGGAATTCTGTAAAAAATAAGGAAAGAGGATGTCAAAATAGGGATCACTTGTCCTTGTTGCCCTTAAAGGTAACTCATAGGTTTGTCACTGTTTCAAAAGAAATAGAGAAAAGGAATGTCAAAAGATTTGCTTACAGAATCGGGCCCCCGATGCCTTTTTTATTGCTTTATGATGGCTGTTATCCTATAGGCTATAGAAAGTATTCTACAACATTTAATTAACTTTTTTGCAAAATCAGGCATTAATTTTATTTTGACAAAAATTCTGTTACATAAAAATGAATTTGACAGAACCCAGTTAAATTATTTTTAATGTCTCAAGGTTCGACGACACTTTTTTGCTGGTTATTTTTTGTTTCATCTTCTTTGGTTTAGTTAGAAAAGGAAAAAAAAACCGCTGGTGTAATATTTCCACTTTAGCACGGGATTCAAATTAGAGGAGACCTTTACCCATCTGCCAACCCTTATAAAAACTATTTTTATCAAATATAATATGTAAATAAACGTATAGCCAATAGAATGCCTAAAAAAATATGACGAGGCTATAGTGCCATTAAAAGCTACAGTTTTTCCGGGAAAAGCGGCAGAACGACCCGAATTAGGCGTTTTTATTTCTCGGGAATCAAGAAGAAATTCAACCCGCCATTTAGTAGTGCCGTAAAAGTGTAGTTTTAAAGTCTGAAGTAATTCTTATACCTTTTTCTAAGAATCTCACGTGGTGGCGTTGGCCGTGGTAGCTAAAAGTACAAACTCGCGAAAACAAAAGAAGTACCTACCTAACAGAAACCGGTTATACCTGGATTTTTTGGTTTTAATAACACTAAAATCTTAGATTTTCATTGTTTTTATTTGTTATTTGATACACAACGTTTCGGTTAATGATGTATCTTCAACCGTTTTCAAGTGATAACTTGAACCATAACATTTTTTTAAAAAACGTTGGATTTTTTGGAAAGCATTTCGCCGCATCTAAATGTGCATTGCAAGTAGTTTCGTTATTTTTTGGTAATATTTGAATGATTTCCTATGGTTTAAAGTTGGACTCTAAATTATTATCCCTAAATTATTAACCGAATGTGCTGGCGAAATAAATACCGAAGGAAATTTTAGTCAATTAGTTATAGCAAGCAGGGCTATGATAAATTTTATTTGCGAAAGTACTGCGTATATCTACCTGGAAAAGGCGTGAGATAATTATTAAACAATTATTAGGTCAACCTGTATTGCCCTAGAATATAATAACATGAATGACAACAACATCTAGTTGATAGTCATGTCAATAAATTTTAATTTTCTGTTTTAGAGATTTCTATGGAATAGGTACTGATGGCCATGCAGTGGCGTATGCAAGTATGCATGGCGCCCACTGTTTAAAAGAAGTTTTGGACTTTAATTTATTTTTTACCTATATTCTGTCATAATATTTTTAAATAGTGGAGTCTCCCCACTTTTTGTAGTTAATATACGCCACTGCTAATGGCATAATTTAGGAAGTAATTAATTTACTTTTGTAACGTATCCCAAATGGCCAAAAAAAAATATAGTTGTAGCAATTTATAAGAAAATTGATTGGTAAAAAAACGGTGGCCAGCGCTAACGCCCGACTTAGACCTGTCTGACTTTTATTTGTATTATACAAAAATATTAAAGATTTCTCAGACACACCGACTGACAATAAACAAGGATATTATACATTTTTGATATTAGGCAATTCAAAGGGCACGTTGTGGGCACCAGTCAGTACGACCAATACGAGTCATATCATAATAATCGTTTTAAAAGTGTTTTGTGTTGGGTTTTTTGAAGAGCAGAATGTTACAAAAACCTAACACAAACTAAACCTACAACACTACAGCGTTTTAAAATAAATCAAATCAAATTTAATGAAATAAAACTTTATTGTGCAAAGAACAAAACAATCTTATTCACAAAGCAAACTACTAATCTAGATATAAAATAAAAATAAAGCGCTTTAAAATATACATTATTCTTGAAAGAAATCAGATTATTTTAAAAAAGATATACCTATAACTAGTTTCTAAAATTAAACTGAAAGTGAAAAAACAAACACATAAACGAAATCAGTACAAAATTTTAAAATCAATTTTAAACAATGTGTAAAGCTTAGTTGTAAGCAAACATTTATTAATTAATTTTAATGTATAAAGTTAGTTTTGAGTTTCTCGAAAAACCCTTAAAACTTTATAAAATCCTCATAAAAGCCGTAGTTCATTCCTTAGAAAGATAGACAAATTTCCCCTACTATCATAGTAGGGGAAATTGTGGTCAATGACCGGTAGTAAAAATCTCATTCATTATCTCGTTAATGAATCTAATTATCTCTCTCTGTCTCACATGTACTGCAAATAGGATCGTCCGAGAAAGACAAAAACCGTGGGGACCGATTGTTTTCTTCTCCCTACTAAAACAGTTGTCTTTTTCGGATATCAAACAAGATTCTCTAAAACCGCTAGAGGGCGACATTCTCAAAATGGCCACTTGTAATGTGAAATCTTTCTTGATATTACGAATTTTTCGGTTTTTAATCGTTAATTTAATATAAAAAACGGCAAACTTTCATAAAAGGGATTCTCTATTAGGGTATAAATAATTTTGTTAAAAAAATTTGTGTTGACACAGTGACAGTTTCTTTAAAATCGAGGTTTTTATTGATGCCAAAAGGTAAGTTTATGCTTATTAAAAAAATAATTAATAAGTTTTTAAAGTCATGAGACAAGGTAGTCTTAAAAGCGATTTTTACGACTCTAAATTTAGATCTACAGCACTTAAATAAGTGTTTGTCAATCTTGTCGCTTTTGAAATTAATGTTTCTTTTTATCTCGTCACATAAACAAATTGTTGTCTATCATGTTTTATCAGTCTGTGTAATTAGTCCTTTTTTATAAAAATCCTTAAGGCCGGCTGTCCATCCTCGCGCATTTTAAGTCGCGTATTATATTTCTGGAATCTTATTGGTCCCTTTCAAGAGAAACAACTTTTTCCGCAATTTTAATTGCGTATACGCAAAAAAGTTGCAACGAAAGTCCGCTTTTGCGGATTCCATTAAAATGCATGCTAAAAATAATCTTATTTAAATAAAAATCAATATTTATTGTGTGTCCTAGGGGTGCTTTTTGTGTGTATTAAAATCATGAAAAATTATTACGATTATTATTGTAATTATTTATTATTATTGTAATATTTAATCCGCTTCTTTGGTCTTGTCCGCGGCATTTGAAACGCAAGTGTGAACAGCCGGTTTAAGTCGATAGACGTGCCAATAAAAATCGACTAAAAACTGATATAAAAATTGACTTCTTCTTAAAGATCTTTGAAAAGCGAACAAGTGTTTTGGAAGTAACAAAATTTATTTTGTCATTTAGTATTGCAGTAAAGGTATTTTCTACGATTTAGAGGGATCCCTAAACCCATTTTGGTAATTGTCTATTGAAAATCAAACTAACCTCATTTACACTATTCCTCCTTCTTTTTGTACAGAATTCTTGATTTTTTACACTAAATTGGAACACAATAGTTTATAAACACCTTTAAAAAACTTGTTTTTATATTTATTTTATTCCTATTTTTCATTTAATTGTAAAAATTCACTTTCAAACGCCGCAACTATGTACACAATAGGGAATTTTTAATCAAAAATGGCCGCCCCGTTTGAAAATGATACTTGGCAATTTAATGGAAAAAAGGTGTAGAATAAACATAACAAAAAAAGTTTTTGAAGGTGTTTATTAAATACTAGATGAAAAGCCTGTCTCCGCCAGGCGAGAGACAATATTAAGTAGCCTCTGTCTGCGTAAGACGCCTTCCGTACGGCTAACTGTAAAAAAACACTTTTTTGTCCCGGGGGCGAAATTCAAAAAACGGGCTTCGTTAGGTTCTAGCCACTGCTAAAGACTACCACTGTGCCAAATTTCATGATTTTAGCTCAAAACCATAATTCAAAATCACGTGGAAGCAAAAAAATATATATATATATATATATATATATATATATATATATATATATATATATATATATATATATATATATATATATATTATATATATATATATATATATATATATATATATATATATATATATATATATATATATATATATATATATATATATATATATATATATATATATATATATATATATATATAATATATATGTAAATATATCCACATTAGCAAATTATATATATGGATTGTGTGCCACTTTAGTGTAAAAATCAAGAATTGGGTACAAAAAGAAGGAAAAATATATAGTGTAAATGAGGTTAGTTTGATGTTCAAGTTTAATGATGGATATGTCGAAAACAAAACGTTTCCGCTAAATATTGTCAGAATATTTGAATCGGCGAATCAGATCTGCTGTGAGAGAGAGAGAGAGAGATAGCAACGGCGATGACTGTTGCTTTCTCTTTCTAATGCGACCACGTTTTCAGCGCTTTGCTTTATCCCTCCAGGTTAGTTTATGCTCGAAGGCACCAAATTTCTCCTTTTTAAAATAAGTTACACCAAAATTGAAAGATTTTATGCTAAAACATTTATTATTTTTTAGGAAACATTTATTTTTACGTTTTTTAGTCGTTATTTTTAACAAAAACGTCACTAAAAAAAATATTTTTACTTCTAAAAAGTCAACCAAATTATCTAGGGATTTTTAAGCGGTGGTACTATTTGGAAAATTGTGTAAAATAGACTTTATTTTGTTTGTGTTCAAAAAAGAGGATGTCAGGGCAATGCGCCTTTGCCTTACTTATATTAACATCTGACTTCTAAATAAAAACACCTTGCAATATAAGTGCAGGGGTCTTTATGCTCCCTTATCATAATGCATGTTTTACTAAAGATTAAAATAATGCTTTTATTTGCTTTTTTTAGGGTTTTGTCTATTAAACATATTTTTTTTTTTTACATTTAATGCAAGTAAAACCAAGCTAAATTTTAAATTTGGCGCCTTTCAGTTTTACCAACTTATCTGTCTAACGACCGAGTGATAATTGCGTTGTTAAATTTAGCGATGGACTTAGCAATTGTTAAAAGTTAACAACGGTTTAGAATGTTTAACAAAATGTCAGATTTTGACAGGTCGCCTACTAAAATCATTGAATAACACTGACAATGACGTTTTGTTAAACATTCTAAACCGTTGTTGCTAAGTCCATTGCTAAATCTAAAAACGCGATCATCACTCGGCCGTAAAAACCCTAGATAATTTCGTTGTTTTTTTTTTTAATATAAATATAAAATGTTTGAATGTCTTTCAGTAAAACTAAGGAGTAAATAATCGTGGAAATAAGTTTATCCTGTAATATAAAAGATGTTCTACCATAAAATCATTCAGTTTGGCTGTGATTGGGTCCAAGAAGGAGCAATTTTAGGAAAGTTTGTGCAGGTCCGAGTAGGGTATTATTACTTGAAAACTAAAAGTTTTTGACAAAATTTGACTTCAGATTCGTGATCAGCGCTTTAAAAAACCCCCGTATACTAAATTTCAATATAATCGGCGGTGGGCCCGATAAGTAAAAAATTTCCGCATTTTTAAAATGTTACCTTTTAAATGTTCAATGATAATAATAGGGTGTTCTATATATAATTGTTAGAATTACTCTGTCTCTATAAACCCGTCAAAGATTAGAGTCTGGTAATCGCTAAATGCGTGATCCCTATGTTCCAAGATACCTTACAGCAATGCAAGATTATTTAAGTTTTCTGTAAAATCTGAAAACAGTCTCCAAAACTTGCACGAACAAAGAAAATATTTTTGACTAAATCGGAAACAGCTTATTTGAAAAATAAGACCTTTCAATTTTTTTCCTACTTCAATGCATTTTTTTTATTAAAAGTAGTTTCTTGCAAAAGATAAACGTTTTAGAATTGTTGAGTCCGATTCTGTCCATTCGTTTCACATAAGTGCAGGGTGTATAATGGGCAAGCATACCTGAGTAGACTGTTCGGTGCTACCTGGATGGTTAAAGATATATTCACGTGGATTAAGAAATGCATTGTTAAATAACTGACAAGATAAATAAATAATAATTATGAAAATGAATTTATTACTTGGATGTAATGCTCAGTAAGTTCACTCGGAATTTAAATTAATATTTACGGTATTTCGAGTCAGTAGCTTATACTTGGGAAGGGGGAGGGGCAGGAGAACCCCAGACACATACATAGGACATATATGTCTATCTTTTGATATTCGAATAAAAGAACAAGTCTAAGGTCCGAATTAAGGACGACCTTCTTCCCTCTGCCAACAGAATAAAAACTATTTTTTATTAAATATAATACGTATGTTAATAAAATTATACGAATGGGTTGCCTACAAAATTATCGTCAAAACTATGATTAATTAAAAAAATGTATAATATCATTCATTATTTTTTTATTCTACACGACAGTACTTACTAATATTCGGCTATTTTTTTTTCTTCAACTTTTCAATAAAGCATTTAAAAATTTTTGAAATCTAAAATTTTAAAAAATATATTAAAATCTATATTTAAGAAATTGAAGAAAAAAAATTGTGGTATATTAGTACTGTCGTGTAGAATAAAAAAATAAGGATGGACATTACCAGGGAATATATACAGGTGTGAAAAGTTCAAAACCGAACATAGACGTTTCGCAAGTAGAACAAAGAAAACAAATAAACCACTAAAACAGAGTAAGATCGAATTTAAACTAGGACATACGCGCCAAAATACCTTAAACAGCGTACGCTCGACGAAGGTTGCCGTATGCCTCGAATCGCTGTCTTCGCTGTTCGGGACAGCGCTTGATACAAGTATCGACACATTGCAAAGCTTTGTCTCACTTCTTTCACGCAGTTAAAGGGGTTGTCCGTTTTTGTTTGATACATTACACTTTATCCCTATGTTCGGTTTTGGACATTCCACACCTGTATATATATATATATATATATATATATATATATATATATATATATATATATATATATATATATATATATATATATATATATATATATATAAAAAATATATAATATATATATATATATATATATATATATATATATATATATATATATATATATATATATATATATATATATATATATATATATATATATATATATATATATATATATATATATATATATATATATATATATATATTTAATTAATCAGCTTTGACCATAATATTTTTTTCAACCATTGATAATACTTTATATTTGACTATTTCACTAGAGTCTTCTACACTGGCAAAATGTCGTAGCAAGGACCTGTTTTTTAGTGACAAATTTTGTTAGGTTAACGAAAAAAAAAATCTATTGTCAGTCTGACAATAATCGCAGTGTTTCTAGCTAAAATTTGGCTCGTTTTCTCGTGAAATAGTCTTGTCGAATATCATTGAAAAATTTTTTTTAAGCATAATAGAATTAAATAGAATAGGTTTTATTATCAGATTAGTACATTGTAGTACATAGGTTTATACATAAATTTACATATTCAAATAAATACATAATGATTGCCGTATAGTATATAATAAAATACAAAGTCAAACTTAATAAAATAATTAATTACATACACATACAACATAATATATACAAAGTAAAGTTTTATTCAAGTTTGTTGCTTTTGGCAATTTCGTTCATGACATTTGTAAATGTCATTTAATTGCCAGCAACAAACTTTCCTACAATCGAAATACTTTGCCGACAATTTTTCTTATGATAATACGATAAAAAATAGTTTTTATCCGGATGGCAGGTGGGCAAATGTCGCCTCTAATCCGGATCCCATACTAATAAGAAAAGTATTCCTAAAAAACAAGATGGTTCTAATTATGCAATTTATTTAAATTTTACATGCAGATAACAAATTATTAAAACATCATTTTTTGGAAAAATATAAAAATAAATAAATACAAAAAAATAATTTTATTACTAAATGATTCATTAAAGTTAAATAGTTTCCCATTATTGAGACCTATAATTTACCCTTGATGGGCTTATTTATTGAAATAATCTGATTATTGGTTTACTGGCACTTACTTCGTAGCTTTTGTGTAGATGTCAGTCAATTATTATATAGAAGTTAGTAGTATTTAACAATATAAATAAGGCACAGTATGTTATAATATTGATAAAAAATTAGTAAAAAATATATAATTTTGTTGTTATTAATTAATTAAAAAAAGGCAGTACTTTGATTTACTTAAAGTAGGCATACCAAAGACAAAGGAGCGTCCATTAATTACGTGAGTCATTTAAGGGGGGTGGGCAAGGGCGAGGTCGAGCCAATTTTCACCTTATTCCACGTTGGGAAGAGGGGGGTCTCGGCAAATATAAGGTAATTTTTTTCCACTAAAAACAGTGTAAAATTGTGAGGAAATTGGGTTAAAATAAGTAAAACATATTTTTCCACTAAAATATAACTAACACACACAAGCTTATATTTTCTCACAGTGATTCCAGACTACGTTCTTAGCAAAATTTTTA
>JAHBCN010002880.1:75000-83696 GCA_019359885.1 Listronotus oregonensis | reverse complement strand
TATAGGAACTGAAACATTTTTCCCATCGGTGAATATTATTTTTTCCAAAAATTCGGGGGTTTCCCAAGAAAAATTGTAGAGAAAACCCAAGCGTTGTTTTTTTTGCATTTTTAAAAAACGGCCGTTCAACCAATGCTGGGAAATGTTTTTGGTTTTTTCTGTAACTACAATTTAAATAGTTGGTTTCTAAAACATTAACTAAATTATTGTCTTGTTCTTGATTCGATAGTTTGGGGAGACAACTTCCAGCTCTTCTCTCAAAGAAGCGTGTTTCCTGCCATTTTTTTAACAAAAAGAAAAGTATTCTGAACTTTTGTTTAGAAAATCAAGAAGATAATTATTTAGGGTGTTTTATTATTATTGCTAGAAAAAAATTAGGACGGTTTTCCTTATTTAAAAATTTTAAAAAATCCATAAATCCACTAAATATTGGGTGTTAAAATTTTATTTCTATTTTTGCCTTTTCTAAATAATTTTAAAAAATATTTTTACAAAATATTTTGTAACAGTTTTTAAAATTATTATCTAATTTTTTAAGGAAATTTTCGGGCTACAACATTGAAAACGGTGGCTCGTAGCGATTTTCTACCAAGATACCTTTTTTATATAAAAATCATAAAGACATTTTTTTTCTTGCTTAAATATTAAATTTAAGCAAGCAATTAAAAATTATGACGCATTAAGTGCGTAAAAAATCGTGTAGGTAGCGCCCCCTACAAGTGAGAGCCCCACTAACATTGAATTTTAATTTTTAATATCAAAGACCCCCCGGGTGCCCAATTTTTAAATTTAAATATCCAAAAACTTAAAATTTTGGAAAAACAAAAAAAAAATAAAACTTTTAACCTTATCTAAAAAGAGTATTTCAGAATAGGTTTATGGACTTTTTTTTTTTTAAAATGGAAACCGTCAAATTTTTTTCAATTTTCTGTATAGTTTGGTATACCCCGGGACTAGGACTAAAGAGGTCCCATTTTCTACTTTTTAGGCGAGTAATCTCAATAAGAACATATAAAGATATAAATCCGCCACAAAACTAAGGAACATAATTACCAAATTTCAAGTTTCTTCCCCCCCGAAGTTCCCTTTTAAATTTTGGGTAAAATGGTAGTTTAAAAAACGATTTATAAAAAAAATTTTAAGAAACTCGTTCAACTTTTCTAATTTTCTTTTAAAGAAAAATAAAAAAATAATTAAAGTTTAATTAAGTAAATTTACGTGGGTCAAGCCGAAACATGGCCTGACGCTTTAGTGCGTACCAAGGAAGTTTAAAGGTGTATGGAAGCCCAATACTGTAGAACAAAATTGTCCAGGCGTGCAGGGCAGCGGGAATCGGGGGATTGGCCCCGCGGAGTTTCCCTGAATATTGGTCAACCGGACTTCCATAATTCTTTTTATATCTATAAAGTTGACATCATCAAATGTCAAATTCAAGCATTCATTTTTTTTTTGCACAAAATTTTTGGGAAACATTAAATTTATTACTACCTTTAGAATAATTTTTTTTTGAAATTTAAATTTTGAAATAAATAAAACACATTTTAAAAAATAAATTTCAAACATTAATGATGTTTCATGATTTATCCCAATTTTGTGATAAAAAAAAAGGGTAAATGAGTTTAATCTAACCCTAAGTTTTGGGGTTTTAATTAAAAGTAAAATTTTTATAACTTGTTTTTTAGGCATATACTTTTCACTAATAACAAATTTTTCTAAGACAGAATAACGGTTAAAAATGTTTATAATTTTGCCTAGGTATCCTTTTAAACATATTTAAAATTTTTAATTTTCTACAGTTGTCGACTTAAAAGTTATAATTAATTTAAAACAAAATCTAATTTCTTTTTAAACAAATACAGAAAAAGAAAAAGGAACTTTACCAAAAAATTGTATTTTCTTTTATTCAATTAGAGAGACCTGTATATATTAAAATTTGCCTGGTCTGAGAAATTAATAATTTTGATCCTTTAAAAGAATGATAAATTTTAAAATGAAATAAACTTTCCTAAATGTAAACCTTATTTTTTTTTTAAAATCCAAAAGAAATCACAAACATTGGAAAAATCTAAAAGATAGTTAAGATTGTTACTTTTCTCACTGCTATTTCCTATGAAATTTTTTTATTTTCTCTTTTTTTTGATATATTATTATTTATTCTTTTACCTAACTTCATCCTAAAAGCACCTAATTTAAATATAAAAATACTTACCAAAGAAAAAATGCCGGGTATGTTACCCTTTTTTTCAAGATAAAACCATACAACCTCAGTCATTTTGTTAGATATTATAAGCAAACAATAAACCAAATTATAGTCCAATTTAATAAACACTAACACTAAAATAAGAAGGTTTTTATCAATCAAAAAAACTTCCAAACCACAAATATAATCACACAAACAAAGCAATCGAAATAATACGGCTCTCATAAAATTTTAATGTGTTGCCTAATCACACGTTATCGGGTTGAAGAGGAATACATTAAATATTTCTTTTAATTTCGTTATTCACTAAATCGGAGGGCCAACTGAAATTATTTTCAAAAATTTGGGGGGGCATTTTTTGATGAAGGGGCCATTGGGCTTCCATACACCTTTAAACTTCCTTGGTGTGTACCCAGATGCATGTTTCAGTGACGGAACTGAGGAAAATGTTTTAAACATCTATAAACCTTCACACAGGCCTTCGTGTCTTGTTTAAAATTAAAAAAAAAATATCAAAAAAATTTGAAAAAAATTTTTGATTTAAGTAAACATTTAATGAAATTTCACAGAAGAAATTGGATTGAAAACGTGTTTCTAACACGTTTTACACAATAAGAAATCTTAAATTTTGCTCCAACTGAACTTTATTTTTCTAAATCTACTTGTTTTTAAGACTGTGATATTTTTACAGAAAACTTAAAGTTATGCCATGTTGTTTTCTTTGTCAGAACGTGTCTGAAAGTAACTGTGCCATTTAGACCCTGGAGCATCGATCTCCATTCCGGCGTTATGGTGTAGCTTATAAAGCTTTAATATTTTAGTAACATTGGGATTTCTGGGAAATATTACCGAGCAGCGCAAAAAGTTCTAGGTTTTCTAATATTTTAATCGTAAAACGAATTTTTATTTATTAAATTTTTTTTTTTTTTTTTAAACACTATTTTTTTATTTAAAAATAATGAGCAGGTGTGTTAAATATTTTTGTTGGGATTTTAAAAGAGGACGGACCATGCGTCACTTAAATGGTAGCTTCAGTTCAAGAATCCTGAAGGCCCAAGGCCAAGGAAAAAAAAAAAATTTAAAACCCTAAAAATCCTGACAAAAATTGCCCAGAAAATGGTAAAATTGCAGTAGACATGGAAAACAAGAAGATTCCCACAATTTCACTGCGGGAAAACGCATCCCGTGCTCCCAAAATGGGAAAACCCAAAATCTTCAAAAAAACAAAATCGAAATTTTAAAAAAGCAAAATTAAGACCCAAAAAATTTAAAATCGAAAAAAAACTGAAATTATTTTGGGCTCTTTGGTAATAAAAGATGGCCTATTGAAAAGACGCAGGAAAAGTTTTGACGGCAAAAATCATACCTATCATACAATACTACCAACCAGTATAATTCCAGAAGTAATGCAAGCCCTGCACAGTGATATAGGAGGTGGTCATTTAGGAGTTAGAAATACTTTAAAAAAAAGGGTTTTTTTAAAGTTTTTAAAAATGGCCGGAAGTCATCCATAAAAAGAATGGTTCAGAACTTACAAGGGACTTAACATACAAAGCCAGGGCAAGTTGAAGCAATACAATGTAGGGCATAAACATAGTAGTACCATTTGCAGTATCGTGATAGCTTGGTACCGATGGATTACTTCAGCAAATGGCTGAAAATCTCCCCAATATCAAATCAAAAAGCTACCGCTATTGCCGACGTACTATTTTAGCAACGGATTTGTCGATATACAGTACAAAAAAAAAAAAATTGCCCAAAGATCCATCTATTAAAATTCTGTAATCCCTTAAAGCCAAAAAACGAAAAAACCCCCAGTTGATAATTAATAAATAAATTTTATAAATTAAAAATAAAATAATAAAATTTTAATTTTTATATTATTAAATAATAAATAAAAAAAATCTTTTTTTTGGGGAATTTCCCTTTCCCAGTCGACAACAGGGGCCCCCCCCCAAAAAAAAAAATATTAGAAGAGTATGTAAAAAAACATATAAACATTTAAAAATTTTTTATATAATAAAATATAATATATAAATATATATATATATATATATATATATATATATATATATATATATATATATATATATAAAATTATAATTAAATTAATTTAATTATATATTTATTATTTAAAATATTTTTTAAAAAAAAAGTTTTTTTTTAAAACAAAAAACCTTAAAATTTTTTTAAATAATTAAAATGAATTTTTTCCCAAAAAAAACTTAAAGGAATTTTATAAAAAAAAAAAAAAACATTTTTAAAAACCCTAAAAGAAAAATTTTTTTTTTAAAAATTTAATTAAAAAAAAAAATAAAATAAATAAAAATTAAATTTTTAATTTTTTAAAAAATTTATTTTTTAATAAAATTTTTTTAAAATTTTAAAAAAGGGCCAGTTAAATTGATTATGAAAGAAAATTTAAATTTGGGGGGAAAACCTAAGGGGCTAAAAAAATAACCAGAACTAGGTTATTTTGGGAAATTTTTTTTCGACCCAAATATCCATTTTTAAAAATTATATTATGGTTGACCATGGATGCAATTTGGGGAAACCCTAAAAAATTTCCCCAAACCCCTTTCTTTTTTAGAAGGGGGTTTCCTTTTCTAAATTGTAAATTTTTTTAAATCCCCAAAAAAATTTTTTTAAAATTTAAAAAATTTATTATTTAAAAAAAAATTTAAAAATATTTTTTATTTAAAAAATTTTAAAATAAAAAAAATTTTGAAATATTTTTAAAAAATTTAAAAAATAAAAATTAATATTATTAAATATTTTTAAATATATATATATATATATTTAAAAATATATATATAAAAATATATATATATATAAAATATATTTATATATATATACCTTTCCCCTCGAGCGGGGATGGGGAAACCCCTGTAAATTTTTAAGTTTCCAATTTGGCTCCCAAATTTTTTGAAAAAAATATTATTGGTTTTTTAAAAACCAAAAATTCCCGTTAAAAATTTTACTTTTATCCCCCACTAAGAAATAAATGCTAAAATAATTAAAAACCCTACTTCTTACCCTTTTTAAATTTATAATAAAATCCAAAAAAAATTTTTTAACCTCTTATTAAGTTTCAGTCAAACATCATTTTAAAAATAATACTCAAATCAAAAAAAAAAACACTATTATAAACGGGTTTTATCAGGGGAAAAATTATCGAAAGTAGGGACATGTTTGACCTATTTTTTCCCAAACCCCAAAACCTTCGACAATGAACGGACGATAAAAAAAGAAACTACAGGCACAGTAATCAAAATTCAAATTGAAGAAAATCGACGTGAAAATCGAGAAAATTGTAAAAAACGGGGGGTTTTGACGTGATATTTTTTGGGAGGCCGAAAAAACTTGCCCGGACAACTGGAGGACATTCGGGCAAAACCACCACAATATTAAATTTTAAAAGATGTAAATACCACCTTAAAGTAAAAAAACACAAAAATTTAAGAGAGGAACGGGGAAAAACGAGGGGGGGGGAATTTTTTTTGGGGTGATGGAAAAAACCTGAAAAGGGTTTTTTTTAAAAAAAATTTTTCTTTACTGACGAATGCCTTTTACATTGAACCAAAACCCAAAATTCAAAATTGCCGGGATATAACGAAAAAAAATTTAAAAATTTTAAAACAAGGACTCAATTTTCCCCCAAAATTTAAATTTTTTGGGGGGAATTTTCGGCCCCTACCCTGGAAATTTTTTTGCCAAAAATTTAAAGGATTTTTCGGGAAAATTTTAAAACAAATTTTCCTGCTTTGAAAAACCTTCCTTTAAAAAAAGAGATTTTGGGATCAAATGGATGGCTGCCCACCAGACGGCGCGAATTTGAAAACCCCATTTAAAACCCCTCGGCCCAAAAAAACCCAATATTTGGGGGGGGTCCCGGGGTTTTTTAAAAAATTTTTTTTTGGGGCTTTAAAAACTTTTAAAACCTAAAAAAATATAAAAAATTTAGACCAAAGGGGGAAGCTTTTCCGCTGAAAGCAGAATATCGTTACCAACTAGCCCCAAAAAAATTTTTTTAAAAGGGGTTTTTCTAAAAAACATTTTTAAAAATTTTGGGCAAAAATTTTTCAAATGTAAAAATTTTTTTTTGTCTTTGCGTAATGAGTGCATGTTTGGGGAATTTTTGTAAATAAAAAGGGGGGAGGTTCCCCTTTTTAAAAATTCCCTAAAAAATTTTCATTTTGGCAAACATTTAAATTTTTGATTTAAAATTTCCCAAAAAAATCGATAGGTGTTTTTTATTTTTTTGATCAGGGTCATATAGTTTCTTGCAGAAATTTTTTAATTTACTCTTTCTGGGGGTTGAAAAAAAGCTCAAATTTTTTTTGGGTGGAACTTTTTTTGCTCTTCAATAAACCTAATAGCTTTTTTTTTAAAAAAAATTTGGGGGGCCTATTTGACTTTTATATATATATATATATATATATATATATATATATATATATATATATATATATATATATATATATATATATATATATATATATATATATATATTTTATATTTTATAAAATATATATATATATATATATAAAAATATATTTATATAAATATTAAAATTTTAAAAAAAAAAAAAAAAAAAATTTTTTTCCCCCAAACCCGGGTTTTTAAAAAAAAGTACAAAAAAATACGGTTTAAAAACCCCCAAAGTCTATTTTTTTTTTAAAAATTTATTTTCTTTTTTTTTTCCCTTTTTAAAAAAAAAAAAAAATTTTTTTAATATCCCGAACGTGAAAACATAAAACCCAAAAAAAGCATAAAACACGTTAATATTAATGATATCTTTTGTATGAAAAAAGTTTTTTTACAAAAAATTTTTTTATAAGCCCCCAATGTGAACAGGAAAATGGTTTTGAAGTTATAAATGTGTTGGTTTAAAGCCCCCCCTTTTCCTTTTAAAATTTTAAATTTTTAAAAAAATTTAAGGTAGCTTTTTTTTTGGGTTTAATTTTTTTTTGGGTTTGGGGGTTTTAATAGAAATAAAAAAAATTATTTTAACAGTTTTTTTTTAAAAGATTTTTGTTTTTTTTTTTTAAAAAAGCCCAAAAGTAATAACTTCTATTAATTATAAATTATTTTTTAATATATATAAAATATATATATATAAAATAAAAATAAAAATAAAAATATATATATATATATATATATATATATATATATATATATATAATATATATATATATATATATATATATATATAAAATATATATATATATATAAAATTTTATTTTTAATATAAAAAAAAAACATTTGTGTCTATTAAGTTGGTTTTTTTTTTAATTTTTAAAATTTAAAAAAAAAAAAGTTATTCTTCATAAAAATTTTTGCATTTTTTTAAACCAAAAATGCAATTAAAGATATGACATTTATCAAACTTATGGGGGGTAAAAAAAAAATAAAATTTTTTTTTTAAAGGGTAAAGTATTTTTAAATTTTTTTTTAAAAAATTGTTATTATAAAAGTTGTTCAAATTAAAAACTATTTTTTTAATTAAATTTAAATTTTTTTTTTAATTTAAAAAAAAAAAAATTTTAAAAATTTTGCTTTTATTTCCCTATAAATTTTAAAATCTTTCTCCAAAATTTTTCCTTTTAAAAAACCCCAATTTTTAAAATCCTTTAAAAAACATTTCTTGAAACATCCTAGATTAAAAATTATTTTAAAAAAACCCCAAATTTTTTGTAGTTCTTTTTTTAAAAATTTTTAAAATTTTTTTTTAAAAATTTTAAACCCTTTTAAACGTGTTTTTAATTAAATTTTTTTTAAAAAATTTTGGGGGTATTTTAAAAAAGGGGGCCTTTCCCCCCTTTTTTTTTTTTTTTTGGGGGGTTAAAAAAAATTTTTTTGAAAAAAATTTTTTTAAAAGGGTTAAAAAAAAATTTGGTTTTTTAAAAATTTTTAAAAAAAAATTTTAAAAAAAAGAAAAAAAAAAATTTTTTTTAAAAAAAAAAAAAAAGGGGAAAAAAATTTTTAAAAAGGGCCCCTTTAAATTTCCCCCAAAAAAAAAAATTTTTTTAAAATTTTTTTCCCCCAATTTTTTAAAAAAAAAATTTTTTTTTTTTTTTTTTTTAAATTTTTTTTTAAAATTTTTTTTTTTTTTTTTTAAAAAAAATTTTTTTAAAAAATTTTTTTTTTTTTTAAAATTTCCCCCCAAACCCAAAAATTAAATTTTTTTTTAAAAAAAAAGTTTTTTTTTTTTCCCTTTAAAAAAAAAAACCCCTTTTTTTTTTTCCCCTTTTTAAGGGGGCCCTTTTTTTTTTTTTACCCAAAAAGGGGTTTTTTTTTTTAAAAAAAAAAAATTTTTTTTTAAAAAAAAATTTTTTTTTTTAAAAAAAAAAAAAAAAAAAAACCCGGTTTTTTTTTTTTTAAAAAAAAAAAAATTTTTTTAAATTTGGAAAAAATAAAAAATTTTAAAAAAAAAATTAAAAACCTTTTGGGGGGTTTAAAACCCCGGGGGGCCCCCCAAAAAAAAAAAAGGGTT
>JAHBCN010002880.1:0-67500 GCA_019359885.1 Listronotus oregonensis | reverse complement strand
CAATTTAAAGCAGCGCGTGTATGGAATCAAAAATCAAGCAATTTTGCCTTTTAAAATTTGAAGACGTTAGAGAAAAATGTGGTAATATTTTAGGATTTAAATTTTGGTAAAAAGTTTTTAACTTTAATTTTATACCGTCTGAATGTGTTTTCTATAAAATATTTTTTAAAATAATCTAATATTTAAACTAAAATGGGGAATTTGGAATCCTAAGCTAAGCAATTTTCACCTGATAAAAATTAGATACGTTTGGAAAACTTGCCTGTATATGAAAATCCTAGTTCGCATATTAAGTAAAATATAAATTTTTGCGAATTACATGTAATAAATTTTGTAGTTAAATGCCTCAAAAACATTATCACTTTTATCGTCGCGACAAAAGTCTGTTACGATTCATCCTTTGTATATAAGCAGCCAACTTCTGTAGAACAAAGATCCATGTGACCTTGTGGGGGATTAGTGTCAAAAATAACCTTAATAGGTAAATCCAATTTTTCTTTACAGTCCCCATTTGGAGTATTTTTTTTATGTCTGGGAAATGACGTCTTTCAGATCTGTTAGCATCTCAGCATTCTTGATTTCGTTGTAAACTTTTAAACTTTTTACTTTCTGCAACCCCGGAAGATATTCTTCATTTTCCGACCACCAAAAGTCCGTTTCATGAGCCATTGAACCCGTTACCCGTAATATTAATGTTTTTTTTTCTTTTTATAATTTTAGTATTTCCCTAGTATCTTTGGGTGATCTCAACCAAATCACACCGGGTTTTCTGCATTTTAAAGCTCTTTTCTTTCTCTACAACCCCATCTACGGCTTGTTGATAAATAAAAATTTTAACCAATAAACTTTAAGCAGTAAATGTAAAAAATTTCCTTTTTTTATTTTTTCTTATTTTTTTCCAAATTTTGTAAGATATCTTGATCAAAGAAAAAAACTAATGGTTGCATCGTCTTCAGCGACCGCAAAAACATATAATTTTGCAAAAAACGGAGACTCGCACCGGGTTAACTTTCGAATTTCGCAACCAAACTTTGAAAAACCAGTTTTTAGACGTATTTGAACGTTTTTAGCAATGGACCCCAAAAACAAAATAACGACCTCGTGTAGAATGGATATATAATTATATATATATATATATATATTATATTAATAAGGACTAATTATATACTAGTTATATAATAGCTATTACTGACGAGCCACTGACCTGTAGGAAAAAAGTGACATCATGCCATAGAGACGCACACTTTTAAGCTCACGGACAGTGGCGGCTCGTGGGTTCGCAGCCCAGGTCGGCAGATGGATGATTTATTTTTTTCCTCAGAAAACCTAACAATAAAATAAAACATATTCCGTTAGGTAGCTCATTATAGGATTTTTAATAGTTTTAATTTTTGTTTGTTTTTTTAATGTGTTTTATTTATTTTTTTGATTTTTTGAGTTTTTTAATTTTTTTGTGGTTTTTAATATTTTATCTTAAATAAGTTCATTATGTTTAACATTTTCTAACCGAGCTTCGTTGTTTACTAACAAGCAAATGTTTTGTTTACCAAAAAAAATCTTTTTAAGTTCACTGTAAATATGACCTTTTGATATATCGTGCTTTTATAGAGCAGAAAGAGTTCTTTCAAGTTGTCGTATAACAGACATGGTCAACAAAACGATTTATTTTTGTTTCACTTCCCGTAAGCCAGGCATACTTACTTTTTGATACCAATATTCTGAATAAAG
Organism: Listronotus oregonensis; assembly: GCA_019359885.1. Classification (NCBI taxonomy): domain Eukaryota; kingdom Metazoa; phylum Arthropoda; class Insecta; order Coleoptera; family Curculionidae; genus Listronotus; species Listronotus oregonensis. Next base: position 65,772 of record JAHBCN010002880.1, on the reverse strand, counting down.
CACTGTTACTTTCTTTACCTCCGTATTAATTAAGTTTGACATCTTGGGTGTCGGACGCCCATTATTTATTATTTTAACTTGCTCGTCGAATGAAAACGATGAAAGTCCAACTTTTTAAATTTAAAATATAATGAACAATATCACTAGTTATAGTGGTTACATCTCCATGTTCGTTTGCCGTTAGAAGAGCTTCCCTCCATTTTTGTCGAATTAAAAATTTACAAGATTACAAGGCTTACCTGACACCGTGAGATAAAAATAATAAAATACACTTTCTTACGGAAATACACTAAAACTTCTTTTACGATATTAAAGCTCGTTTTTTTTAAAAACAGCCCAAAAAAACACTAAAATATCGATCAACACACTCCCGGTATAATACTAAAAATATCAATAAAAATCGATGCGGGTTTCTTCCATCAAGTTTATTGAGAACTAAACCTAACCTCCTTTATTTTCATCGGAAAAACTGTTTTGCCGAGGTGGCTATTAATACATGAACAAAATAAATCAAATGTATGTTTGGTTGCCCTATCTTATATAGCTTTCTCTGTGATTTTCCAATGAAACCGTACGGCAAGGATCAGGGAATACAAAGGTGATTCGAAAAGTAGAAATGGAATAGAACTTTGGTATAGCTTAATCAGGAGTTTTAAACTCGCAAAGTAAATCGGTGTAGGCGGAAAATAAATAATACAACAAAATGGCTTTCTAGTAAATAAGGTAGTTGTTCTGTAAAAAGATTAAGATTTTTGGTTTTTGAATGTTTTGATTTTAATTAATTTTTTACTCTTGAGCACTAAAGGACCAATGGTTACATGCCGACCCTGCCGTCCCTTAAAGCCGCCACTGCTTACGGATAGAAAAAAAACAAGTTTTTTGTGATTTGAAGTTTTAGATACGAAAAACTGCTAAAACCCAAAAAGTGTTTATTTTTTTTAAACTTATTTAAAGACAAAAAAAAAAAAAATTTTGATTGGTTACAATAATTTGATTTTATTTTTTTTAAATCCAGAAATAATAAAATTTGATCATCACTTAAATCTAATTTAAAATTTAATTGCAAAGCGGCAAAGTAAACCAAACTAGTATCCCGGAAAAATTTAATTTAGAATTACATTTTTTTTAGATTTTAATTCGAATGGGCGCTAGTTCTCTCATGGCAAATTTAAATTAAGTTTTCGATTAAGATTAATTATCTTTAAACTTGTTAGGCATGATTGAATAAGTAATAAATTGGTAAAATTTTTATTATGAATGTTTTTATTTTAGTTTAACCTTTAAAGGAGGTCAAAAAACTGGTGCTTCTGAAAATTTTACACCTATATTTTAGGGGGGTATTTTAGTCTGTAAGCCCGAATTCCTTGTCGTATAACAGAATGAACAAACATTTATTTTATTTTACTATTAATATCTATATTTAAAGTACCAATATTCTGAAATAAGCATGTTATTTCTTTACACTCCTATTAATAATTGCATCTTGGTGTCCATGCAATTTTATTTTACTTGCTCGGAATAAAACTGAGAAATCATAAAAAAATATAATGAAACAATATCACTAGAATAAGTTTAATCATTTTTTGTAGAAACATGCATCATTTTGTATAGTTAAATAGATAAAGGTTACCTGTACCCTTGATAAAAAAATAAAATATTTCTTACGAATTAAACTTCTTTACGATTTAATCATTTTAAACATCCCAGAAAACTTAAATATCGTAGACCTCCGAGATTTCTAAAGAATATCTAAAAATATTTTTCTTCCATCAATTATTGAAACAACTTCCCCTTTATCATCGCAAACTTATTTAGCCAAATGTATTTAAATGACAACCTAATCAAATGTATGTTGGTTCCTATCTTATTAACTTCTCTGTGTTTATCGTACGCAAGCCGATCGGGATAAAATATTCGAAGTAAAATGGAAATAGAACTTTGGATAGTTAATCCAGAGTTTAAACTAAAGTAAATGGTGTAGAGGACAATAATAACCAAAAATGGCTTTCTGTAATTACGTATTTTCTTAACAAGATTAAATTTTTGTTTGAAGTTGATTAATAATTTTTCTGTAACTTATTACGATATGAACTCCTGCCTCTGTAAATCTACGGATAAAAAACAAGTGTTTTTGTGATTTAAGATTTTAGAATAGAAAACTGCTAAAACTCCAAAGTGTTAGCTTTCTTATTTTAACAACTTATTTATAGCTCAGAAAATAAAAGATAAATTCGTTGGTATAAATAATTATATATTTATGTTTTTTAAATCCAGCAGAATAAAATTGATCATCCATTAAATCCTATTTAAGAAAATTGCAAAGCGGCAAATCAACCTAGCAAACTATACCCGGAAAAATTTATTTAGAATACAGTTTTTTTATGATTAATTCGAATGGCGCTAGTTCTCTCGATGGCAAATTTAAATTAAGTTTTCGATTAAGATTAATTATCTTTAAACTATTTGGCGTGATTGAATAAGTAAAAATGTGGTAAAATTTTTATTATGAATGTTTTAATTTTAGTTTAACCTTTAAAGAGATCAAAAAATTTTATAAATACATATTATATGGGGATTTTAGTCTGAATCGAATTTGTACGTCAAACAATTTAATTTTTTACATATTTTAATATTTACCCAAAATAAAAGAAAACTCTTTCACAAGTAACCTGAAAGTAAGGAGAGCGTGTCCATCTCAATTCCGTCTTTCGGTTATCTTAAAAAAAAATTAGATTCTTTATAGTACTCAATGAATCACGGCAGAATAAGTAACATATTTTAATAAAACATGCAATGTTCATATTGTTAAAATAAAGGTACTTTACCTGTAAAAAATATTTTTTGATAAATTTGTATATGACGTAAATTTCAACATCTGATGTTGCATTTAAGATTTTAGACCATCAGAACTTTTAGAAAAAAATATTTTGTAAACTTAATATTTAAAAGCTTTTCTGCCTGCAACTTTTTAATAAAAAAATTATTTCCAATGATCCAATGCCGTGTCCAATAAAAAAAAGCCGGCTTTCTTAGAATGTTTATCGCACAGTTGAAAAATATTTAACAAAACTTCTAAATATTATAAGATTTAAAGCCAGAAGGCGTCTGCAATGGCAAACTGTAATATTTGTGTTTTGCTATTACCTACAAAATCGTTTTTAAGCAAAATTTTAAATACCCATTTTTTTTAGAATTCAGCTGAAATTCAAAAAAAAAGGTGATATAAATTTCCTAAAAACACTTAAAAAGCTAAGGTTTTACAAATTGTGTTGAAGTTATGTTAGCATAAATTCAACTATTTTTTTGTTAAGACTGTTCAAGTTATTTCGAAATCACCAAATGGCACAATTTCAGAAATTGAAAATACATTTCACTAGTTTCTGCATTGACAAAGACTACTTTTAAAAATTTGTTTTCCCAACGCTGTGCAATAAACATTTTCTAAGATACAGCCGGCGTTCTTTCTTATTTGGACACCTGGAACTTTTAAAATTGTCTGCCATGATGTTAGACGCCCGATAATGGCCTGCCATTGTTATTTTTTGATAATAATAGTAATATATTTTTTAATTTCCAAATGGCAGACGCCTACACCGATACCTATACATATTTTAGATCCTGTAATAATAAACTGCCGCTTACTTTACTTCCTACGCTTGTTGGTATTAAGCAAACAAATCTTTGTGAATATTTTATTTTAAAAATTTTAATAAAACGGGTTTAAGTACAAAAAAATGTTCGTAGCACCCACAAATTTAAGCCTGAAACAAGAAAAAAACTATAGCATAAGATTTTATAAAAGTTATATTTAGATCTCCAATTTCAGTTGAGTAAAATTGGATTTTATCTTTTTATTTTAAAAGAATTTTGCACTTTATTAAGGAAGTTCGAGACTTATTTAAAAGTCTAGTTACACCTCTCGCAGATTTTTCATTTTTAGAAAAATAAATTTTACATAATTTGGTCGATTTATAGCTTAGCTTAAAATGTAAAATATTTCTTTAGATTTACAAGAATATAAAAATATACAAATTTCCAGTTTTCTTTAATCGTAAAATAATTTTTAAAAATTTTAGTTGCACTAGAAAATTTACTATTTGTATATTTTTAGTGTGTAGACTCGTGGCTTGACCCATTAACCTAGTAACTAAAACCTCATATTCTCACCTAAAATATATAAGGCTGGGTTGTGTCTCTGGTATCTTTTGAATCGTTTATTTTTTTAGTACTGTGGCACATTACGGTAATTGACCTTTTTACTTCAAGAATCAGTTGTATTATGTTTTGCTATGTTATTATTTTTGTGGTACTGTGTATCTATGTACAATTTTGTACATTTAGAAAACGTTTATTGATAAATGCATTGTCCATTTTGGCAATTAATGTTTTGTTTTTAAAAGTAAGCTAAAAGCATAAATTTTAAGAAAGGCTTTATTTTGAACTTCTTACTTTTAAAAAACGAATATAGCCATTTTGTGTATTATTTCCGTAGAATTCAATAATTTAATCATAAACATTGCAACAAAACAAAAGAGTTACAGCACAGTGACGTATTTTTTTAATGGAATACCCGTATATTTTTATATCAATTAGGGGTTGCTGGGTTTATTTCCTGCGGTTCTGCTACAATTTCTAAAACTGCATAATACTATAAGGATAGTTTCACCTGAAAAACCTACTGCCACAGGTCAAGGTGCTTATTTGTCAAAGTTAAGAATTTTAAAAATACGTTTGTTACTTTTTGGAGTAGTTTTATAATAAAGTTTTCATCAAAAGAACAGCTTTAAATTATATAATATGCTTAAAATGATATACTATATCTATTTCTAAACCAAGCAGCAAAATTACAATAAACGGAAAAAATTAAAATACAATACGAGGTAAAATATAGTGGTGAAAAGAACACTTATAACAAAAAATTATAATATTACTAATAATTTAAATGATCTCTATGACCCCCGTTATTTTCGAAACATGATCTATAACCCTCCTTAGCCTTTCTAAGCTCTCCGATATTATTTGAGGTTCTTGGTTAAGACGATTAATTTCATTTACAATTTTGTCGCTCATTTCTTCCGTGTTTGTGTTCTCATTTTGGTAAACGACATTCTTTAAGTGACCTTATAAAAAATATCCAAAATTGTAATATCTGGACTATTAGGTGGCCATCTAATAGTGCCATAACGTCCAATCCCCTGATTGTATCGACAATTGAGATACTGCACAACTTGACGAACAGCATGAGGCGGCGCTCCGTCTTGTTGCCAAATTATCTTGCTATACGTTTCGAGTGGCAATTCTTCCAAAATGTCCTTAATATCGTTTTCAAGAAGATTGAGATATCTTTCTCCAGTTAAGGATTCCTCATAGAATATTGGCCAGACAATTCTATTGTTAAGCACACCACACCGGACATGAAGAGAAGACTGCCTTGGTATTTAATTTCTTGAAATTTTCAGGGATTTTGTCTTGCCCAGCTGTGCGTATTGCGTCGGTTAAACATTCCCGATGTAGTGAAAGTAGCTTCATTCGTCCAAAGAATCGTTTGAAACAGGGTAGGATCGTTATTTTGTTAATGGACTAAAATTTGGGAAACAAATTAAAAACGAAGTTCCTTTTGTTCACGTGTAAAATGCTGCAATGGAAGAACGTGATATGGAAGATACTTAAAATTAATTACTCTTCTTCTTGCGAGGCCATACCTCGAATCTCTAACTGCGTCAGTAATTGACTTCATGGGATACAAAGTAAAATAATTTAGAATAGCTCGATCCCGGTTTTTTTTCTCATTGTAGTTTTTTTTTAATATGTAACGATTTTGTTCCTTTGAATGAGACCTTCAGTTCTAAACTCGTTTTTATTGATATATTTCGGTGAAAATTTGCAACATATCTTCGTTGTGTTTTCCTGTTTCTCCAAATTTATAGAGAAGTATATAAATAGAGAGTTATAATTTGAAGTCGTTCTTCTAATGAAAACCTCATTATAAAACTACTCCAAAAAGTAATAAATATTTTTAAGATTCTTGACTTTGACAAATAAGCACCTGTGACCTGTGGCAGCCGGTTTTTCAGGTGAAATACTATGTATCATGCAGTTTTAGACAATTGCAGCAGAATCCGCAGGAAATAAACCCAGCAACCCCTATATCACCGAATTCCTCGTAAAAATCTCTATCTATTGATATAAAAATATACGGCGAATTCCTTTTAAAAAATACGTCACTCGTGCTGTAACTCTTTTGTTTTTGTTTTAAATGTTTTTCTGATTAGATTAATGAATTCTACGGAAAATTTCACACCCAGTACTTTCGACCAATTAAAAGTTTGCATTTTGTTTCGTTTCCATAGCAACTAAAAAAATTTCCGGAAATTTTCATCCTCCTTGGGGTAAGGAGCATGAAATTACACTGGAAATTTTTGGCGTTTATAATTAAAATTACATTTTTCAGGTTATATCGAATTCATTCAAAAATAATATCTTAAGTTAATAAGTGAAAATCCTTTAACAATTTACCAAATATTTTTTATTATGTAGTTGATTATTATACTTTACTTGTTAAATATAATTAACAATAATTTTTAAGCAAAGCGTCTAAATGTTCCTGGAATTCCTTAGCCACTTCTTTTTTTTAATAAATAAGGACACATTCACTAAACTTTATAAATTGTCTATGTTTCAAAAAAATATATATAGTACTTTGAAACAATCTTATTCTGTTGTGATCCACGAAGGCATCCATATTTCTTAGACATTAAAGTAAATGATGTTTAATAATCCCGAACAAATTTGGTGAATAAATGTCTGGCCCGCATTCTTGTAATAAATACATTAAAAATTTTAGTTCCGATACATTTTAATTTCACTGACTTTTTAAAACTTACATAAAACGTATTTCTCAAACCATTCATTCTAAAATTTATTGTAAAACACAACGATTTTAGATAATTAATTATAGTTAAATAACGTTACTGATTGACATGAATTTGATGACATTTTTTTTCTACAACAAACTGACAGATAAGTACCGGAACACAAAGCCGTTTAACGCGCGTCGTGTTGTCGCTCGTTAAACTAATTTTTTGTAAGAAAATATATTTCTACCAACTTTAGTAAAATAAATTTATAGAAATTTGAAAGAGTGAACTACCATCGACTTATCTTTTATAATTTTGTAACTAAAGATCCGTTGTTTATTTTTATGCATGCATGAGAATTTCGTTGATACATACATACTGCTCTCAATACTGCTTCAACTTTTTGTAACAAAATGTATTTCTTCAACTTTAGTAAAACGAATTTGTAGAAAACTGAAGGACTGAATTACTATCGACTTATTTTTATTATTTCGTTTAACTAAAGTGAGATAATATATTTTTATTTAACATAATAATATGCAAGTAAATTTCAATGATACTAGTTATGCTTCGAATAACTTGTAAGAAAATATATTTCTACAACTTTAGTAAAATGAATTTATAGAAATTTGAAAAAGTGAACTACCATCGACTTATCTTTTATTATTTTTGTAACTAAACTTTGTTACTTATATTTTATTTAACCTAATGCATGCATGTGAATTTCGTTGATACTACATACCTACTGCTTCAACTTTTTTGTAACAAAATGTATTTCTACAACTTTAGTAAACGAATTTGTAGAAAACCGAAAGACTGAGTTACTATCGACTTATGTTTTATTATTTCGTGTAACTAAAGTGAGATAATTGTATTTTTATTAAACATAATAATATGAATGTAAATTTCATTGATACTAGATACTGCGTCCAAAAACTTGTAAGAAAATATATTTCTACCAACTTTAGTAAAACGAATTTATAGAAATTTGAAAGAGTAAACTACCATCAACTTATCTTTTATTATTTTGTGCAACTAAAATCCGTTACTTATATTTTATTTAACTTAATAATGTAATGTGCATGAATATCATTGAAAATACATCATGAAAAAACACTATACTAAAATATACTTTTCGCTCTTTTGACACCACGCATATAAAATGACAATTATATTGTCTTTTTGAATTGACATACAAAGTTTAGGTACCTACTATTTACATTTCAAAACTGTCACAAAACATCCTTATTTTTTTAACATTTTGGTGTGAAATTTTCTTACCGAATACCATTCGTGTCTAAATTATTATCCGGAAATTTTTTCTCACCCACGAATATTTTAAGAAAATTTTCCCTCGCCCTACGGCTCGGGAAAATTTTCAAAATTTCCGGAAATAATTCAGACACTTGTGGTATTATAAGTGAAAAAAATAAAAAAAAATTTATGAAAGGGTACAGAAAAGTTCAAAAATAAAGCCCTGTTTACTTTAAATTGAATAACCCTGTACATATATACAGGTCAATTTAAAAAAGCGTGCTAAAAAATAATTTTATTCGCAATAAAACTTTTTACAAGACGATTTAGCAGTGTTTGCAGGAGTTAAATCTCAATGAGAACTTTTTATCACGCGATCCAGAAAAAGCTGACTAATTCTATTCTTCTCTCTAACAATCGTCAGACTTTAGACGGACTTGAAAGGAAAAACTGTCGACTTTACTTTATCTAGTTAAATCAGAAAAATTCTTTTAAATGTAAATTTTAAACGGTGACAAATTTGCTTGCTTTGTTAAAGTAGTCGAGAGGTTTTACAATTGTTATAAAGAAACTTTGAATAATTGTTAAATTAAGTAAAACTAAATAAGCTGTTGAGCGGATAAAAATAGTTAGTAGTAGAAATCATGCTCTCAACCGTGAAAATTGTATACTTATTTAGGTGGAAAAATTCAATTTGTGGTTTAAGGCAGGGGTCTCCAAACTACGGCCCGAGGGCCACATCCGACCCGACAGTGACGGAGAGTTATTATGAAATCCTTTTAGAGAACAAATAATTTTTTGCAAAATTTTACATTATTTTAGAATTTAAATGAACATTGATATGGTCATGGGCTAACTCCGCTAACTCATAACATTCTTGTAGGTTTATTGTTATTGTTTTTGTGATAAGGTTGATAAAGAAGCACAGAATTGTAATGAGTAAAGACATGTATAATATGCAGAAAATCTAACTTCAGCATATAATAACTAACAAATTATTGAAATGAATCCAACTAACATTTTAACATTTTAAATAATCACATAACTTATAACAAAATAATGCATATGAAATACTAATGAGATTTATGTAATTGAGATTTTCCACTGACAATAGTTTGTAGTTGTGGACTAATTTTACTTGTACCAATTATTAAAAGAGATTTAAGATGCTCATCAGTTAATTTCGATCTGTAAAATTTTTTGTGTACTTCATTTTGGAGAAGGTTTTCTCACAAAATAAGTAGTACCAAAAACAGAAAACAGACCACGAGCAAATTTATGCAAATTATCAAATTGTGTCAGTGGAAGACTCTTATAAAATTCCAACAAAGATGAGTTTTGATATTTGTTCTTAATTATATCACTCATTGTAGATCAATCATTTCCATTTGAAGTTCCGGGGCTAGGGTTTCAATGTCAGTATCAAAAGGATTCTGAAAAATCTTAATTTGATTCGCAATGGCATCAAAGTCCGAGAAACGAGTATCAAAATTTATCTTCAAAGCACTCAAAGTTTCGTTGCAAAATCGATAAGAAACTCAGTCTCAGTAGTGTGGCGAATATTACACATGTTTTAAAATGTGAAAAACATTTATTTGTATTGTGATTGAAACAGTCTCAATTTCTTCCGGAATGATTTGATATTATGTATAAATCAGGAAGATGCTGGTTTTTCTCCTTGCAACCTAAATTCAGTTCGTTCACATGTTTTGTCAAATCAACATAGAATGCTAACTTCCACAGCCATGCGTTGTTTTGTAATTCAGTAAGAGGGCGATGCTTTTCATTCAAAAAAATTTCGATCACTGCTCGAAGTTCAAAAAGCGCTGAAGGACTTTCCCACAACTAGCCAGCGTACGGCAGTATGTAAGGTAAGTCAGTTTCTCAATCTCTTCATAAAATTGTGGAATGTCGGTGATTCAGCCCAAAAGATCTGATAAAATTAACAGTTGATATGACTGGTTTCAGAAGGTCAGACATATTCAAACATTTTCCGCACAAAGACTGTTGATGAATGATACAATGTAAGACTAATGGTTTTGAACCACCGTCATTTTCTACAGCCACGAAACTTTTCATTGTGTTTTTCCCCATTGTAACTTCGTTATCATTCAACATGGGGGCATGTGATTTAGTATGTAAATGAAAATAAATATTCTTATTAAAAATCTTCTCTTTTTACACTGACTGACTGACTAACTCATTGACTCATCAATATTATGAGGCACTTCTTAAGGAAGTAGAACCTAAAATTTTGTATTTAAGTAAGTTTTAGGACCAATGATGAAAAAATTCTGAATATTGCAGAATTTTACTTGAAATTTCCTAAAACAGAGGCGATTGTATCGTATATTTAAGGAGTATTTTAGAAGTTTGCAATCTGATGTAGCCTGAGTTTCTAAGATCATAATTGTTTTAAATTTAAAATCCTTTGCAGGATTTTATTCCATTTATTAAACTGAAAAAAGGTATAGATCCCAGCACAAAATATCTATGTAAAATAAGAGTAAAGTTCCATCTAAATCTCGGCCTCATAAAGTATTAAATTTTAAAGTTAGACCAAGTTTCTTCCACAATTTTATTCTAAATAAAGTACATACCTAACATACCTTTTCGAGAATACATAACTACCCCTTGTTATGTATTAAGCTTTATATATAACACACATAATAACTAGGTACCCTTTCTTTTTTTATTTTTTAGCTATTGTCACTTTAAGAAACTATTTGCCACCTCTTCCCTTGTCTATGGAAAATCTGGATATCGGGCTCGCAATCCCCAGAAATACCGATTTTTTTATTGAATTAATCTTTTTAAATGCTTTTTTTATCGATAAAGGGCACAATTATTGGCGGTCAAACAAAGAACTGCTTCTGGTATTGTGTACAACCAGCTTGCTGTCAGTCCGACGTCATACGCTGCGCACGCAACCAATCTTCCTCCTTAGAAAGACAACCTCGAGCACAACACAAAACGTAAAAACAACAGGAATCTAGGCCATTACCGCTAACAAGCTTAGCCCAAGAAGAAGGACCCTATCAATGGGCGTAAGTCTCTCCTTAATCCCCGAGGGTTAAAATCAGTTGACACGGCTTTACCAACCGCCCTTTCCGGAAAACGCTATGTAGCTTTTTATCGCGTGACTTCACTGGTCGGAGGTTGAACAGAAACTAGGATTGGGACTTAGTTATGGATCCTAGAGACAAAAAAGTTGTTTTGGGTATGTTAATTATTTAGAATAAAATTGTGGACAGAAATTGGTCTAATTTTAGATTCCAGTACTTTAAGAAGCCAAGATATTTGATATAAACTTGGCACTTATTTTGCATAATTGTTTTTAATGGCATACATCCTACAAGAAAATTATAACAGCGTGAAAGTGATTTACACTACTAAAAAATCATACATCTACTCGACGCATCCAATTTTATTTCAAGCCTTATTTTTCGTAATTTTTAACAGACAAACATTCTTTAATTTCTAATTCCGAACACGTTTGTTTCAAATTGTTAGCAAGCTCAGTTACAAACATTCTCGCTTTTAATTTTATATAACGAAATTCCGTTTCGTGTCGTTTTAATATTTTTTTACGAAAGTTAATTTTTGATGTTCTTACCTAAACGAATACTAAATGTCAAGCACAATAAGTTTTGTTTCTTAAAAAAATACACGATTTTTTGGTGTAAAATACACTTTATTATAAATATTGTAATATACAGGGTAGAGCAACGAAATTTTCATTTTTTAAGAAATAAATTTAATAATCATACCGTTGCTCTTATACTTGCGACCCCTTAGAAAAGTATATTAAAACTTTCTTAAATATTAAATAGAAAGGGTGGTTATTTTAAAGATTATTTTATTTTCTTTTCAACGATACCTATCATTGAGTTCTTTATATTATTAGTTTGGAAGATCTCTGGATTTAAACATTACAAATATAATTAAAATATTTACTAACGTATGTAACAAAAGTTTTCAGAATAATTTTAATGAAGGATTTAGAAAAAAACGTTACAATGTATTTAAAATAAAAATTAATAACGTTTTCCTTAGTAGCTACTTAACAACAAACAAATTTAAATTATACTTAAATGTCCATGGTTATCAATGGTACGCAATTTTCGATTAACCTGTCGCATCATATTCTAGATGGTGTTATTGTCTACTTTGCATATTTTTTGGAATATCCGGCGTCGTAACTGTTCATTTTCAGCTTCCCAACCATTATTGTAAACCTTTTTACTTAATACTACCCAAAAATCTTCAATCAGACGAGTCTGGGGTATATTTGGAGGAATTGTCATTTTTGGGCACAAATGGGATGTTGTGGGTCTCTAACCAATTTCTTGTTGTTCTAGAATAGTAACAAGACGTAAAATCGGGCCCAAAATATAATGTCATCCTTAGGGTGATGCGTGTTAAAAAAATCATGTGATTTCAAAAGGCATCGCTCAGTATAAATATTGAAACCTAATGCCTTATCCCTAACCTACACAGACTAAAACCTTGTCCTCGAATTTCTTTTTTGATTTGTATTTGACGTTATTTGGGCAATTTTGTATGTCATCTGTATAAAATCCGTCATAACCTTTAATTTTTGAATGAGACAACGTAAAGTACTTTTCGTAATCCATGATCACAACTTTGTTGGCTGTGAAGTGGTGTCTTCTTAATGCTCGGCAATATATTGGGATTCTGCGCAATGTTCTTCAGTATGTTTTGGACATTTTTTCCGTCTTGATACTTCAGTCCCTCTCTGCTTAGTTCTCGACTAACGGTGATGTGGCTACCATGAAATCTACGACATAATTTCTAAGTCGATTTTCCCAATCGGTTTTTTGTGTATTTCACCAACCTATTTGACTGGGCATTAATCAAAGCTTTAGCATCCACTTTTTGGAAGATTTACACATGGTATACCTTTTTGCATTCAGCAATGGTTTTATAAATGGTCGAAACTGCGACATTTTTCCCTCTAAATATATTTACAATTTTACGTTTTGCCAACCGTCCAACTAAATTGTATACAGATTTTCGGATATCTGGTTTGTACGCCATAACATTTTTAATATTTGACAAATATGATATGACATATTGAAGTTTAAAAATTATGCAAAATTTGTTTTCAATGGCGATTAGATTCGAAGTAATTTAGATTGATTATTACCCTATACACTTTTGCTACATACGTCATAGTAGAAACCACATTCGTGGTTTGCTTAAGATGTGAGAACAGCCATAATTCAGAGGAAGTTGAATCTGGCAAATAGGGTGGATGCTATAACAATCCGAGATCTTGTTTTACTAATTTTTACATCCACTTGGCCAAACATTTACCATAATTAAAGAAAATTGTTTTACTAGCTTGGAGGTAATACATAAATAAAATTTATGCTGCTTTTAATCAAAAATCAAAATAATTTGCACCTGATTCAACACAGCACATATATAGCCTTTATAATTACAGACCTTTACATTTTCTCAATGTCGTTGGATTTGCAATTAAATTTGCTGCTTAACTAAGTTTGGCTAATTGGATAATGGACAACCGACATTCTATTAGACGGCTGTAGGATACATACATATCCCGTAGCTATTTCCAAGATATTAATTAATAGATATATCTACCTCAATCGATATAGATACCTTGACAGATAGTCTTTATCGCCAATTTAAACTCCATGTTTGCACTATCGAAAATACACTGCCCTAAAAAATAATATTTTAAAAATATATATTTTATTTTATTACAAACCTTGAAAGATATTTGCTTTATTTAAAGTATATTAAAAATAAAATTGTGTAGGCGTTATGATTAAAAGTACTTTAAATTTATAATATAAAAATGTCAACGTAAAAAAACTTTGTCTTCTATGGCCGTATTTTGTAAACTTAATTTAAAAAAAATAAATCAATTATAAAATTGATTTTCTTGACGTCTCGATTATTTAAAGAACAATTTTTTGATATCTACAAAAAAACCTACATTTGCTGACACTATAAGATGAAACTAGTCTTTACATCCCAACGCACATAAACTTGCAGCAAAAGATCTATAATTCATAGAGGATTTTTAAAGCCTTTAGAAAATAAGCTTCAAAACAAATTAAGTAGCATAAAAATCATTGCAAATATAAAGGTATTCAAAGACTTAAATTGAATGTAGAGTTAAACACTATCGTGTTAAGTAATAATGCCAGATTCTGTTTTGGGACTCATAATATCTCTGTAAAAGTCAACATAAGAAAATTAAAAAAAATCTAATTGCCATATTTACAGCACTGTTGGTATTATGACATGGGTGTCATAATTTACAGTAATATGACCCACGTTTAGTGTTCATTTCATGTAATATGACTGACCACTTGTATATCTACGATATGTTTTTAAAAATTATTTTATTATTATCCACGAAACCTTCGTACTAGCGTACCGCAAGTGCCTTAGAAGAAGATGGAGATAATTTATCAACACGGGACTTGAGGTTTGGGGAGAAGCAAAAACCTTTGCAGGTAGCAGATTCCACACTAAAAACAAGGTTCGGAGCCTCTCCAAAAAGACTATAGAGAGATGCATGAGATAAGCGTTACCTGTTTGATCGTAGAACAGAGAGAGATCATTAGTTTTACGCTAAAAAATACAAACATATTTAGAAATAAATTTGTTTTGCATCACTCTAAAAATAACACAGAAATCATGTTAAAAACAAATCATTTTTATCTTTGAATCCTTTACATTGGAATGGAACGTTTTATTTCTTTTAACGACCGGCGAGAGAGCTTTCATTAAACAGAGCTTCAAAGAAAGAGCTGTCGCACTTAACTAAAAAGATTTTAACATACAAAATCGTTGTGGATGAAAATTTGAAATTGCAACAGATTTTCTTGAATTGTTAAACTCGTTATTAGTTTGTCAAATTGGTAAATTAGGTACTTTTTAATGTTTGCTTTAAGGTCATAGACAGTGATGTGATGTAGTTTAAATGATTTTTTTTTAATTAATTGTCTTATTTTATCCGTGTATCCTAACTTGTATTTATTTTTAGCCGTCTCTTCACATAATCAATCTTGATATACAGAATGTCTAAAAAAAATCCAACTACTCAGGGGTAGACTGTACGACTAAAAATATGACAAAAATCACTTATGTCAAAATTTCGAAAAATTACTGCTTATAAACTTATAGCCATTTTGAATATTAAAATCAGGCAATGTTCGCCAGTCAAATATTTCACTTGAAATTATTAATTTAAATCAAGTAATTCTTTCAGAAGAGATCATAATTTGCATAAACACATTATCTCATTAAACACAGCAGCTTCAAAAAGCTTAAATTCCTTTGTTAGGTCAGTTCTTCCCTTCTATTCTGTATACTTTATATGTATTGCGAACAAGACCTTTTGAATATACTTTTCTTGTGTCTGTGGAAACAATTCCCCCCCCTACACAACTCTTCGTAATTTTTTATTCTACCTAAGGAAGAGCCTATAGTCCTTTAAATGACCCAATCTTTTTACGACATAGGATATAAGAAATTAGCATTATAATTTCATTTAAAAAGCTTTCGAAGGGACAATGAGGAATGGAACTTTTACACATCTCTTTAAAGTTTATCTGAAGAAACTTCAAACTTCCACCCTTGTTAAGTAGCTCTTAAATTCTTAAGACGCATTTTTTAAAACGTTTTGTCTTAGTTTTATGTAAAGATCACACCCGGAAAATATCTTTATTTAAATAATAACAAAAAACAAACTTAAAATCGGTGTGCTTACTGCCCGAAAATACTAAATCCTCGCGGAGGCGGCGATCGCCGGATTCAAAGCGGCCCGCCTTGTTTCAAGATGCTCTTTTTGTCTGGCCGAAATTCTGGCAGTTTTTTCATAAAGAAAGGTAATTTTTTTGTAGTAATTTAATAATTTATTAGGTAATTAAATTAATTTCTATGTAATTCAATTACTTTCTAAGTAATCGAATTGCTTTCTAAGTAACTAATCACTTGGAATTCGTGAAAATCGAATCAATGAAAATTAATTGATAATTCAAATACAATTGCCTTTTCCGGAAATTAATTAAATTAAAGTAATTTAATTACTGATGAGTAATTGAATACGATTTTTTAATTATTCCAATTGAATTACCGACAGCTATGCTTATACTGCTTTACAAATTGATTTATTTTAATTAAAATAATAGGAAAGGTTAGGTAATACAGTAATACCATACTATTTAATTAAATATTTGAATTAAAAACCAGTAAAACCATATTTCAAGAAGAATTCTTCAATCGCTTAGGTTTTTGTCAGGTGCAAGGGGGTTTTCAATGCACCCAAATCTCATAAAAATGCACATATAACATAAGTACCTTCATATTTCCTATATTAATTATTTTATTAGTTTTGTTTTTTTTTGTTACAGGTAACTATCTACAAGCAAATAGTTTTACCAACAATAACAAAATGTCATGGTAAGTAAGCTAGCAAAATAAAATTCAACATTGAATACTGTATTCGCCTTTATTCCCATTAATGCAGTATCATTGTTTTTCTGACATGGATATTGTCCAAAAAGAGTTCAATATTGGCAATAGAGTACTGACTGCGTAATTTTTAGGTCAGACCGAGTCACCAAATGTTTTAAATAAAGAACAAAACACCATAAGTTTACTTTGAACCGCTTCAACTCAAGGAATGATAATTAATATTACCTATTAAAAAATGTTGATCACACAATATACAGTTTGCATTTTGGTTTTTTAAATATACAATTTTTAGACAATGGATCGAGCCTCAAAAAATCCTTTTCTAGACAGTACCAAATTTAAATCATGGATTAAAGCCATTTTACGGTAAATACGTATGGCCTCCTCTAGTATATTATTATGCTTTTGCCCTTATCTCGTCATAGCGGCACTCTTCTGGAGGTATCTAGAATTGCTAGAAAACATAACGTCTATATACAAAATATTGACAGCAAAAATCACTTTTCAAACCTATTGAAGGCTGTTATCCTAAAATCATTATTTTATATTTTTGTTATAAAAAACCCTTTTATTCTAGTAATGTATAAATACCAAATAACAATATTCTGAAATTAAATAAATAACTTAATCTATATTTAAAAATTATAAAGTTCATCAAGTCTAGGTCTTCCTGGATTGTTCCTAGTACCGATGCTGCATTACCCCGTTGCACAGCTAAACCAATTCTTTGGATAATGAAACTTCGAGATCTTTTGCATTGTATTTTTTGCAAATTTCATTAATAAAACCCTTAGCCTCATCACCCAAAGGGCCAAAAGTTTCAACAGCAAAAGGAATGAAGATAAAGCGTTCTTCAAGCTCTTTATATTTTAGATGTTTTTTATTCTCGGCAATACGAGCAGCCGCATCTACAAAATTAGAACTTTTATCCAGATAGGATTTTGCAAGTGTATGGCTGCAAGTAGCGTCCCAAAGTAATTGTTTTCCATATTTCCAGGGAATTAAGGTCATTCCATCTACCCGTTTTCCATCGCTTCTGCAAACTCCAAGAGGCTCTAACACAGAAGGATTTTCAGCTAAAATCAGAGCTCTTTTGATAATGTCATTTATCTGACTGTGTCTAGAAGAACGCCCTGCGCTTTTTTTGCAGCTTAACCCATGTAGGCCATAAATATCAGCATTTTATTCTAGTTATTTATTTAAAGAGCCAACAATCTAATCTTGTCCCAATATTCAAACGGATTATTTCATTCTCTGATGTGGCTATATTTAGAACTATAAATTCGACATGAAATATGAAGCTCTATTACATCTGAGGAAATGCAACTAAACTGACGGCTTATTGCTGAACAACTCTACCTGATAAATAGAGAATCAAAGATCTGTCTTCGTCAAAGAGAAGCAGAATGAATAAACTTAATCGAAACTAGTTGTTAATGTCACTTCGAATATTCCCTTTTACCCAAGACAAATATTTTAGTGTGTAACTGTGGGTATATTCTTAAACATTTTCTTCATTCCTATAAAATTATGTTTTTATCTTTTATGCTATATACAGAGTGTCGTGTTTAATATTGCAAAACATTTTACAGACTAAAAATATTGAACAAGTCAGAATTGCGTTCACAAGAAGTCCACAAGGTGTGCTAATAAGAAATCCCTCATTTTGGGAATATTAAAGGAGCCTAGATCAAATGTATTACAAATTTTTTATCCGTATAGATACCCAATAGCGCAACATCTTGGTTATCAAGATAAACAAGCCAGACCAGCTTTTTGCTAAAAATTTTTAAATTTACATCGAGAAAACATCCGCTATCTTCGAGCCCTCCGGACTTAAGGGGATACATGGGTTTAATCGGGGAAAAAGGCCTATTATCAACAATTTTTCTTCCATATAAAAAATAAAATATTTTATGTAAACTTTCTATTGTCTTAAACATACATATTTGACCAAAATTTTCTAAAATTTTCGGGGGTAATACCACGAATGCTTAAAAATTATCGAGAATTTTCATAAAAGCTTGTTATTTATAATTCCACGAGTTCGAAGAACGAGGTATTTAGGGAGAATATTCATCATTCATTCAACATTTTTTTTATTAAAACAATAAGAACAATAATTAATAAGAACAATATAACTTTCAAGCTTGGAAAGGTAATTACTTCAAACTCATTTTAAATTACAATTAATATAAAAATTACAATTATTGTGGGTTACAGGAGTATTGTTAGCCATATTGGTTAAATGTTTTTAATTATGTTTGTAGTAGCACTATTCTCTATGTTGCTGTGAGGAGTGTCAAACGATTGATGGTGTTGGCTCGAAGAAGTGTCTATTTTCTGTATTTTCAAGGGAGCTTCGAAGCTTGTAGATGGTACATTATTTTAAACGGTTCTTAAGGCAGTGATGATATTTGAATGATGTTGACTGTCTATTTGTAGATACGGTTGGATAGACGCAGCTTTAGAATGCCCTGTGATTTTGATGAGTTGCTGCTCGCCTACACCGGCCTTTGCCAGATTAGTAACAGCAGTTGATCGCATAGAATGGTTAGATATTTTAACTTCTGTCGTGTTCATACCTGTTTTTTGGGCTGCGTCTTTTGTCCATTTTGACGGTTCATTTCTTCCAACAGGAATGTTTTTAAACCATCCAGTGCTACGATTGGATTGCCATGCTAAATTTGGTGTCAAAAACAATCTATTTGTTGTTATTTTAGATGTTCGTTTGTTTAACAGGGATTTGTACAAACGTACCGGACAAAACTCAGGGTTTTTGAATTACGAACAAGCCACTTGCTATCGCACAGATTTTTTGCACCACCTTGTGCAGTTTTGCTGAAGACTGTTTTATACTCAATCCTTTCTGAAACAAGGGATACATAATTTGACTTAAATGTTAAAATATATTTTGTAGTGTGATTTTGAAGTAGATATATGTAACTTTTAATTTTTTTGGAAAAGCAAAAGGAATTTTAGTGGTTATATATCGTTTTTAATTTTTTGTTTTTTTACAAAAATAGTACAGCTTGCTAATTTTGGATGCTAAAAAAATGGCAAAACGTGATTTATACAAGGTATTACAAAAAAACATTAAAAAATTGCGAAAACAGATTTTACGCCAAGATAAAAAGTATGCGCACATATTTTGTTTTGATATAAGCGTTTTTTCTGTCAAGTTACAATAAACATTTACAGATTTTTTTTACAAGGCTACTTGTCAAACTTGCATGAAATTTTTTCGTTTTTTTCCGGAAAAACTGCTAACAGCTAAGTTGATAGTTGTTAAGTAATTTTTCCACTTAAAATATTTATTTGACATACCAGTTCTTGATAGCGATTGGTCAAAATTAATAGGAAGGAAATAATCGTAGAAAAATATTTAAAACTTCGCTTTTGTGACGTCATTTCCGGTGACCCTCGAAAAAAGGTGCTTCCGCGTTGACAGCAGAACTTATGACAGGATCATATAAAGCAAAAAAGCGTCTTTTAGTTAAGACCATCAACTAAAACTTGGACGAAGGAAAAAGAAGTGAAAATTGGATTTTTGGTAAACCTTTTTGCAAAAAACGCAAATATTGGTGAAATTTGCTTTACATTTTTTTAAATAGTTGTAATTGAAAAAAAAGAATACCCTTTGTCCAAGTGCTTGTAAATTGTATCTCAAAGACCAGTGTAAAATTTTATCAAAATCGGTTAAGTAGTTCTCGAGAAATCTTGACACCCGATATTGAAAACACAGTTTCGAGAAAAGTTTTGAAAAGCTTAGAGTGACAATAAAACTGAAAAAATTCTACAAGTAGCGTCCGCTAACTGAGTTCTAGAAACTTTCGGCATTCTTAAGTAAAATGTATAAAGGACACCAGTTTTTTTTCTGTGGGTCTATTTAAAGAAAAATGATTTTGCAACTTGTCCGGAAAATATCTTAAAACACTAAGTTAGAATTGCTGAAAATAGGTGTATTATGGGCCACTCGGTACTATTTTCTTTACGCACCAAATAAGAGTTTCTTAATAATACAAAAACCCCAATAAATGGATGGGAGATTTCTAACATTTTTATTATATCTAAATTATATTTTCCCTTCTCAGCTAAATAAACACTGTCTTATATTGAATATAAGCCTAAGGGGTAGGTTGGATGTTTTAAAAGAATAATATTTTGCTCCGTTATTTTACGGGTTTTCACTTTAAAGGGTATATAATACTCGTAGTATGTGTGTCTAGTAAAGTCGGCTGTTCTATATTTATTACATATTATATTCCATTTATTATCTATGGTTTGTGAGTGTTTTTATATAAAATTTCGAAATTTGTTGCAACTAATGGATCAATATCATAAAGAGAAGCCTTTCCAGCATATTTTTTCCACAATTTGTCCTTTTTAAGATGAAAATGTTTTATGAACTCCTATAGAGGTTTTATACAGCACTATTGGTTTTATAATTGCTTCGCACGAGACTATAAGTCATTAGGAGCAAAATACTTTTAATGTCAAGAAGATTTTCAGCCCAAAAAAAATAAACCAATTTATTAAAGTTTCATGTCATTCTGTCATGTCTTTACAGATCAAGTTATAAGTGCACAGAATGCTAAATAATTTTTGCTTTATAGTGATAACGTCTACATCTATAAAGCTTTTATACCACAAATCGATATTGGCTTTTGCTTGCATAGGAAAGTCAGTTAGAAATATACGTCGCGTCGTAAAATATTCTGTCTGATCAACTGATCGCCATTATCTTATTATCTTAACAAGACACATCACACGTACTAAAAATGGGTTTTGGTCTTGTCCCAATAATTATTCAGTAGTCATTCTAGCTACTTCCAGCCTCACTCCATTGCCATGAAAAGTATCACTTTCCCCATATATACTATTTTATTGCTCTATTAAATTTACAAGGTAATTAAAAGGAAAAAATATGATATTAAAGCTGCAAGTTTCTTTAAAATCTACTTTAAATAGCACCTATCGATAATCCTATAAAATTAAATGATAATGAAAGACTTTTACTGAAAATTATACAGATGAAAAAACAGCTATTTTAATTCTGAAATGTATTCTTTTATTGTTGTAATAAAAATGAACTGACTGGAGCTAAAATGACGATTTACACTTTAAGCTCGTATTTTATGTCCTCCGGGCCATAAACACTGATATAAGCACGTGTCATAACAGTGTTTTAAAGCGTGATGCTCTGCTATAAAAATATTACTATTAAAATAAAATAGTATGTTGAGGAACGTAAAAGGTTTGCTGGGCGATACCTATCTGGGCCCAAAAAGCAGGTATGCGGAGGTATTATAACATAAGTGGGTATATAACTCAAGGAAGTTTAAAGGTGTATGGAAGCCCAATACTGTAGAACAAAATTGTCCAGGCGTGCAGGGCAGCGGGAATAGGGGGGTTGGCCCCGCGGAATTTGCGCAATGAATAGTAGGTCAGGGCCGGATTTCCATAATTCTTTGTTACTATCTATAAAATTGATATCATCAAATGTCAAATTCCAACATTTACTTTTTTTTTTTTTCACAAAATTGTTGGTTATTAAAGGATACTACTATAGAATATTTAAAATTATTGTGTAATATTAGATTTTATATCATCTGATATAATATGGAAAGAATAGATGGCGCCACTTTACTGCCTTCTATTTAAATAGTCAATATTTTTGGGGGTTTTGTATTTTTACCAAAAATCTTTTTAAATAAATAAAAAGACGATTTTTTAAAATAAATTTCAAACATTGTATGATAGTATTATGTACTTATCACCAATTTTGTGATAAAAGAAGGGCAAGATAGTTTAAATGAGTTTAATCTAATCCTAAGATTCTGGTTGTACATTAAAAAGTGAAAATTTTTATAACTGCTTTTTAGGCATATACTTTTCACTAATAACAAACATTCATGAAACAGAATAACAGTGGTTAAAAATGTTTAGTAACCTTTGGTATCTGAGTATCCATTGTAACAGTATCCGTTAAATATTATGTGTGTACAGTATGTCGAGCTTAAAAAGTTGATAATGCAAGATTAAGAAACCAAAAACCTAATTTATTTTTAAACAAATGGTATTGTCTCGAAAGTTGCCTCCTCTCCGATTTTGATCAAATTTGGTATACAGGGTTTTGGGCGCTGATTACAAATCTGAAAAAATATCTTTCGGCAACGTTTCGTTTCCGAGATCTTCATTATCAAAGTTGAAAATTAAACTAACCTCATTTTCACTATATTCTCCCTTCTTTTGTACACAATTCTTGATTTTACACTAAAGTGGCACACGATATTTTATAAACACCTTTTAAAACCTTGTATTTTCATTTATTTTACATCTTTTTTCCATTAAATTGCGAACTTTTAAGTTCAAAGGCAGCAGCCATATTTGCTTAAAAAATAAAAGGTAAAAAGTGTAAAATAAACATAAAAAGTTTTAAAAGTTTGTGAAATATTGTGTGCCAATTTAGTGTAAAAATCAAATTTGTGCAAAAGAAGGAGGAATAGTGTAAATAAGGTTAGTTTGATTTTCAATTTTGAGGATGAATATCTCGAAAACGAAACATTGCCGATTTTTTTAGATTTGTAATCAGCGCCCAAAAACCGTACCAAAATTGTACTTCCTTTCATTCAATTAGAGGGACCTGTATATATTAAAATTTGCCTGGTCTGCCCAGTAATCAATAATTTTGATCCTTTAAAAGAGTGTACTAAATTATTAAATGAAATAAAAGTACCTAAATGTAAACCTTATTTCTTTTTAATAATCCACAGAAATACACAAACATTGTGGAAATCATCTAAAAGATAGTTAAGATTGCCTTACTTTTCTCACTAATATTTCCTATGAAATTTTCATTTTCTATTATTATAATTGATATATTATTATTTATTCGGTTACCTAACGTTACGTCTTATAAGAAGCACCTATTTTAAATATAAAAAATACTTACCTAAAGTTAAAAAGACGGGTATGTTACCCTTGAATTTGGAAGACAAAACCATACAACCTCTAGTCATTTTGTTACGATATTATAAGTAACAAACAATAAACACAAAATTATAGTCAAAATTTAATAAACACCAATCACTAAAATAAGAAGGTTTTGATCAATCCAAAAAACGGTACTCCGGCTCTCATAAAATTATAATGTGTTGGCTAACTTCACACTGATTTATCAGTGTGTAAGTAGGCAACACATTAAATTATTTCGTGGAATTTTGTTATTGCGCAGAATCGGCGGGGCCAACTCTGACAGTTATTTTCATACTGGGCTGGACATTTTTTGATCGAATGGGCCATAGCATTGGGCTTCCATACACCTTTAAACTTCCTTGATATAACTTGATTGGCATTTCGTTCTATATAGCCTATCTGGGCACAGCAGATAATTAGTACATAATATTAGTGGATTTTTCGATGATCATTGAGCAACTATAAATTATGTTAACCCTTTTAGTAAAAAAAACTAATTAATTTTATAATATTATTTATCAATAAAAGTATATGAAAAAACATAAATAATATTAAATTTTAGAACAAACTTACTAATGATACTTTTTGGTGATATTATAGGCGTAATACTGGAAAACTATTTTAACATAATGAAGTTTACTAAATTTGTAATTTTTATTAAAAAATTTATTAATTCCCAAATTATAAAGTCTTTTGAAAAATATAAAATTTTACATGACAAACAATATGGAGTCGAAGAGAAAGAAGATCCACAGCTGATCTTTTTTCCTTTGTCTCATACAACTGAAATAAGTCCCTTAAATTTTTGGTGAATCCCAGATTGTTGCTTCTGACATATCCAAAGCTTTTGATTAGGTCTGAAATAATAGGCTCATTAACAGACTTCCTTTCTACGGTCCATCTAAACTTTGTTCTTGTCCCTCCAGTTTCCTCTATAATTGACGTATACCACTTATTGTAGATGGTCATTCTTCCAAATTCTACCAAATTTATACTATCTTTAGCTATGTTCCTTTTCACGTCAATCCTATAATACCATCCACCCTAATATTCAATTTTAAACAAGCACAGGTCAATGCAATTATTCCTTTCACACCCTTAATTAATAATTTCTTGGGCGTCAAAAATCTTGTACAGTTAAATGCCTAAAAAACCACAGTCATGTTCGCTGTCGCGAAAAAAGTCTGCTACGCTCATCCGGTGCATATGAGCGGCCAAGTTTTGCAGAACAATGAGTCATTTATTCTTGTTGGCGTTACTTTTAAGAATAAGGCACAAACATATTACATTTATAGCCTCACCATAGGTATTTTCGTGGTTTCTGCTTCAAAGAGTTGGCCAGTGTTAATCCTCCTCTAGCAGCTTTCCACAGAGCAACACGAGCCCTACTTGAGAGAACCCGAACTTTCCGTTTTCGTCGCTTCTTTATTTCTGAAGTGCCCAGAACTTCTGCGTGTAGCAATCCCATAACCTGCTACCCGCAGAAGTTTTTCCTTATCCTCCAAATCCCGTATAAAAAAGACTTTCTTTTACCACACTTAAGACTTCCACGGTACTAAAGCCTTCGTAGATCATCCCCAGATATAAAAACTCAGCAGAATAACAATATTCTCGGAAATTTAATCTACTAATTCTTTAAAAAAACTGCCAGCCGATATTTGACACTGACAAATCCTGACTTATTTGTCTTTGTAGAAAACCGTTGGTAACATAGTTTTGACGTCAAGTTTAACATTTTAAATAAATTCGCAACATGTATATCCAAATAACTTAAATATTAGTTTTAAATTAATTAAAGTATCTTAACCTAACTTTATTAGGAATATGCAAATGAAATATAGTACCTCCGTCACTGACCTAACCGAAAACCTTGTTTTGCTTTCATATTCGTCGCATAATATTCCTGCACATTTATGCAATGATGGAGATACTCCGGGCTTTGTGGTTGAACCTACAAGGCTTTTCAAAAATTAAATATTATTTTTAAAATTTCCTTATAATTGTTTGCTTTTATGCATTTTTTTATTTGCATATATATTAATATATATTTGTGCTAGGCAACTCACATTTAAAATAACATATTTGCCAATTTCCCACCCAGTCATCCTATAAACTTTTATAAAACTAAAAAAAAACTGTCCGTGAAAGGATGCATAAAGTTGAACATCGTGTTACTTTTTTGAGAGTTTAGAGAGTAATAGTTTTGGCTAATTCTTCAGAGCAGAAGCCATAAAAGCCTAAACTACAGATTACTAAAATTGGGCGTTACACAAGGCGAAAACTAAGAGCAACAAAAGGATAATAATGCTCATTTTCACATATACATTTTTCATATAATATTCTGGTCCGGCATTAATATACGAGTATACATAATAAACTTACATAGATACATAGATGCACAGATGAAAAAAAACATAGATACATATATACATCTATCTATCTATATATCGTAGCATGGTGAGTTCCCTCGCTGGGGCCCTGAGCACTGAGGCCTAAGCCCATTATGCTCTACACCAACCCTTAAGCATACACAGGTTCCGTCATCCTGTACTGTCCCTTATGTATGCATTCCTTTTACACTGATATGGTGCTGTCGTTTTGCTTACTAGAGCTCCAATTTCCTCATTAGTGATGCGAGTCCTGTTAGTGGTAGGAATCTTATGTCATTTAGGTCCAGCCATGCCGTACCTAGACATTTTCCCCTGATGTGCCCTAGTGCTGGGAAATCTCTGAGTACATGTATGGTGTCCTCTCTTTCCTTTCCACACCATCTACATGTACTTGTCTCACTTTTTCCTATCTGGTTGAGATAGTCTGTTTCTACAATGACCTGTCAAGTTTCTTATATGCACCCTATTGAAGTCCTGATATGTTTATGATCGGTAGGTCCTTCCATAGTTCTTCCCCAATAATAGCCTTTGATTGTCTGGCTTTTGTCTTTTTCCAGTTCTCATCGAACCGTTTCTCTATCCATGTTGCTATCTCTGTCATATCCGTGTTGTAAGAGATTCCCACGGTATATTCAGATCCATTGTCCTCAGCTCCCAAATTGGCGAGTTTGTCAGCCATTTCATTCCCAGGGATCCCTGTGTGTCCAGGGACCCATTTTAGGGTGACTCTGGCGGTTTTCGTTAGTTTATTAATTGCTTCCCTACATCTATTTGTAAGTTCTAATCTGTGCACTTTATTTGTTAGCGCCTCGATCGCTGTCTTACTGTCAGTATATATGGTTATTTTTCCCTTGTATCTTCTACTAAGGCAGTATTCTATGGGTTTGGTTATTACCATAACTTCCGCCTGAAACACGGTTGCATATTATCCCATTGTTCCATAGAACTTGTAGTTGTTTTTTCTACATAAAAACTAAAGCCTCTGCGGCCTCCTTTCCGCGAGCCATATAGATAACTGTTCCTTCGCTTGGTGTCCCACAGCGTTTGTGAGCCCAGTCATCCGCCGATGCCATGTCCACCTTGTGCATGAGGTCTAAGTATGGGGGATGCTTTCCTGCTTCATCGAAAGAGCCACAGTTCTCACTTGGCCCATGATGTCACAGTGCCCCCTCCTCGTCCTCTACCGTCCTTCACACTCCTGTCATAGTGCCTCTGCCCTTACTGAGGCCTTGATCATTATATGGAGAGGTGGGAGCCCCGCAATAATCTCCAGCGATTCCGTCGGAGTAGTGCATGCTGCCCCAATTATTCCTCTTATTACCATTCTTTGTATGCGTCGCCACCATATCACGAAGGCATACAGTATCCGTGGCCTGATGACTGCTTCGTATATCCATTTCATGACCTTAGGAGAAAGGCCCCAGTCCCGTCCTACGACTCTTCTACAGAGCCTTCTTTCGTAGATACATAGATATATAGACACATGCATAGATACAGGTCAAGCTTATAAAAGCTTGGTAAAAAAAAACTTTGAACATAGCTAAAACCTCCAAATAATATTAAATCATACAAACCAAAATAATTTATATAACATTACACAAAATGGGCGTTAAAAAGAGCGAAAATTGAGATCAACAGAGCCTCAATAAAGCTCATATTCACATACACATAATATTTCTGGTATGTCATAAATATATAATAAACTTCTAAAGTCCTTTGAAGGGAGATCCACAAAGGCAGGGGTTAGTTCATTACTGTATAAATGTTCCGGTGTATTATTCGAGAAGTATGAAAGCGAAGCAGTGTTTCCGGTGAAAGCAGTGACAGCGGTAATCTATATTTTATCTCATTTAATTGTGATTTGTTAGCGATGCATGGGAGTATTTTGTTATCATTAGTATTATTGGTAGAATCCATAAAATTATAATCCAAATTAGGCGGTATAGTTTTATAATATTTTAACACACATTAATACACAAGAACCCACTATTTATTTTACTTTAGTAAAAAAAGAAAACGCTTTTATTGATTTTCTGTTAAAAAATATTTTGAAACTAAAACTTATAGAAAACCTACACATACAAACATATACTTAAATTTTAACTTTAATCACCCAATATTGGCAAAAAAAGAGTTGTAAAAAGTCTGTTTAACAGAATTGAAATAATTTGTTAAGATAATTTATTTTTAAATAATTATCCTCTTATTTTTATAAATAAATGCTTTCTAAAATTTGCACAACCAAATTTTAGACAAAATGAAAATTTACAAATTCATTTTTACCATATATTCCTGGTTAATCAAATAGAATTTAATGAATAGGTTTAATATCCAAAAACCAAAACAAAACCATATAATATAAACAAAAACACAAAAAATGTTATTTATAAGATCCCTTGTAAATGAAATAAATTTTATATAGCTGAAACTTCCAGACCATTAATTTAACCAAAAATCTGTCAACACGCATTTGATAACAGCGACATCATAAACTGAAATAATTATAGTATTTTAGCAAAGGAAACTACTTTAAAGAAACGTTAAATAAAAAAGTGCAATTATATTATATAATAAAGATAAATTTGTTGCATCATTACTGTTAATTTAAATAATACATAAATTTCACTGGAAACTCGAATTGCCCCTCAGAGTCTATGAGGCGTAAGTCTATTGACGTTACGACAAGATTTAAGATTGTTTTTTATTATTAACACTTTTTGGGACACCCTGTATTAATTATTGCGAATTATCTTATCTATTAGGTCAGATATTACCTTAATTCGCAGCTAATCCAAACAATACCATTCACTAATCACTTTTATTATTCCTCATTACTTCCAGCTAGAGCCTGCTTAACAGCTTAACGTTACTTTGGAACTTTACGTAAAATACGTCAATTTAAATTCGACACAAAGAAATATTTGAGTTGCCTTGCAAGCTTAGAAATATACACTTTGTACTAAACCCTATAATTTGAGTTAGTTACAGAAAAGAGGTGATAGCCAATTATCTTGTGCTAACAGGGAGAAAGTAGTATTGCTACCATGCAAAACTGACATTTTCATCAAATATATAAATAAAATCATTTCGGTGATTTGCCCGATAATGTTAGGAAATTTTTACGACACTAACGTAATAAAGTCGAAGAACTTTCCAGCTATCAGTTATCTTAACGGCACTCACAGCTGTACGAAATTTCATTGAGCTTTGACTTAGAGGTTTCGTATGACCATTCATTGGTCTATTTCTCTTGACGAGCCGTGACGTACTTTTACGACGCTTATCCCTTTCACTGACGTTTTATCGTGTCTTAAGGACACGGTGCTCTGATGGTTGTGTTGTTACCGACCCACGTTCAGGCAGCGTGGTATGAATCTCGAAGCGCAGCGTTCTATTTTTGATTGTTTTGATGCGAAATTCTTATTTACTCTTCAACAGTGTCAGCACGACTTTGTAAAGAAAATTCACTGATTACACACGTAGATACTGTTTGAAAAATTCCCTCTAGACCAATACCAAAGTGGTTTCCATTCCTCTAGAAATTGTTCATAGTCCGTTAAATGAAGGGACAAAGCTGTAAATCAATATTTTATAACTTCCCTTTGGGTGCAAATGGCTTAGGTCTTCAGTGGATGCTTGCTGAAAAGTTTATCAACATTAAGAGGTGGAAAATTAGCTGGAAAATTACACCCTTAAGGCCTGCTAAAACGGGTTTCCCATACATCTCGCTACAACATGAACTGGAAAATTTTGTTTAAACAAGGTGCAAAAAGCGCCCTTTTAATCTACAAAAATGGTTTTTATATATTTTTTTTAAAAAAATCAATAGTTTTTGAGATAATGGACACAAATGTCCTCCTCATTTCAGCCTGGTGCTTCATCAGCTAGAATGCCGCTATCTTCATGTGATCTACCTATACGGGCGGTTACTCGGGGCAATAATGTACATAAGAGTTTGGGTACACACATTTTTTAAAGAGTATTTCATAAATTTATTAAGATTGTTGTACAAATGGTTTGTTATTAACATTTCTTTTATAATGAAACCATAGCAAGTGTTTAATCGTTCTAGAAAATTTCTCCACCATCTTCTTGCGTTTTGATAAAAACTGCTCGTCGCATCTGCATTCTTAGCTGTTTCGGAGTTCTAGAAAATCTTTTTAATATTCTCGTAAGTAATCAGAATGTACCCAAACTTATACCGTTGATTGAATAATGTTTTGGGGAAGATAAATAAGCTTATGGAAGTAATGCAAGGACCGACAATGTTTTAGCCGCTTCGAGCGCTAGCATCGACCATCTGTTTAGGAAACATATCCAAATAATGATTTATTGATTTATTTAATGAAATATAAAAAAGGTTTCTGTAAAATTTTTATGTAAACTAACCTGTATGCCTCGTAACGTAACCTACCAACGAAACCAAGTTGACGTTGTCAGATGTGTTGTGTATTCTTTTGTAATTTTTTATTTGGTTGTTCGTTGTTCCTGTAGTAATGTGTTGAGTCTGTGCTAGTTTTGTGTTAATAACAGTCAAATTCCAGGAGGACAATTTATTAAGGGTGAAGTAAAGTGGCTTGATAGTTACTTTTTTGTAGAAATGAATTTTTACAACAGCCCTGCATTGTTGTGTTTATGCTTATTGCATTATGGGATTTTTTGACGGACGTTTTTGCAAAAATATTGAGTGTTGCGAAAAAATGGTAAAAGACCATTTTATAGATTTCGAGGTGATCTTTTTATTCTTTGTTAATACAAAAATTTAATTTGCATATTTTGGCAGATAGTCTGTGTGGGAAAACTTATTTTAGGATTTTAAAGTACTCTCGCGAGTTCCCATGTCGGAATCACATGATGTCTCCTTTTTCTCGCTCGAGGCATCAACATCCGCGAAGACCTTGGGAATTGCGCCGCCAAAATGTGAAGACTGTACAGATTTATTTACAGCTTTGGGGACTTCTCAGGTCTTGAAGTTACTGGACTATTAGTTATCTCAACAAGAACATATTATAGGCCTTAAGGTATGTACATCGAAAAAGCAAACAAGCAACAAACATTCGTTCTTGTTCACCTTGTTTGTATGTGTTCTTTGTTTATTGTCTGCGTTATTTTGTCTACATAGCGTAATCAAATATCTGTTTACTTCCGTTTGACTGGTTGAAAAGTTATAAAATGACGACGAACAAAATGTGTTCTGGCTTAGGTATGTACACATTATACACACCAAAAAACAAACAAAAAAAAATATCTGTTCTGTTCACTTTGTATGTGTTTTGTTTATTGTTCGTTCTTTCTAGTCTACATAGCGCAACCAAATGTCTTTTGTTTCATCTTGTCTGACTAGCTAACAGTTGCATGTATGACCATAAAAACAAAATTCTCTCTGATGTACTGACGTCCACTGGAACATGTGCGAACAAAATGTACCACCAAACGCTGGTCTGCCGTTATAACTGTCTACACTGAAAAACGTTTGTTCGCTGGATGTTTGTTCTTGTTTATTCTTTCTTGTAATATACTTTGGATGTACCGACGTCTACTCGAACATGTATGAACAAGAACAAACAAAAGTTTGTTCGCGTTTCTTACTGTCTACACTAAAGAAAAAACGTTTGTTCGCCAATGTTTGTTCTTGTATGTTTTTTTGGTCTGTACATAACTTTATATAAACACAAAAGAAATATAATAATATTTTTTGCTCAGCCACAATAATTATTATTCTTCTTCGCCACTGGCTCTAGTGTAATATATTCTCAACTCCCAAAACTCGAAACTAAAAAGCCCGAAAAGCTAAACGGCAACAAGCCAAGGAGTCTCTAAGTCTCGTGCATTCCCCCCTTTTTCGAGAAGTTCTGACCCCAAAACCTAATACTTTAAAAGCGGTCAGAAATATGCGGCAACAGGAATAAGAGTATTTATTTCCAGAAACTCAATATTTTATTTATGGGAATGGATAACAGGATCATGTGGGAGATATTTAGACATGAGAAGGGAACAGTAATCATTCTAGCTAAAAAGAAAAACTATATATATATATATATATGTATATATATATATATATATATATATATTGCTTTTTAGGTATATACTTTCTACTAATAATAAATATCTATATGTGAATATTAACAGTGGTTAAAAAATGTTTAGTAACCTTGGTACCTGATTATCCAATAATGGCCATATCCGTTGTTAAATATTATGTCTACAGTATGTCGAGCTTAAAAAGTTGATAATGCAAGATTAAGAAACCAAAAATCTAATTTATTTTTTAAACAAATGGTATTGTCTCGAAAGTTTCTCCCTCTCCAACTTTGATCAAATTTTATATATACAGGGTTTTTTTGGGGCGCTGATTACAAATCTGAAAATATCTTTCGGCAACGCCTCGTTTCCGAGATCTTCATCATCAAAGTTGAAAATTAAATCAACCTCATTTTCACTATATTCTCCCTTCTTTTGTACACACCTCGATTTTATGACCAGCGGCACACGATATTTTATAAAACACCTTTAAAACCTTGTATTTTTATTATTTTACATCTTTTTCCATTAAATTGCGTGAACTTTTAAGTCTGGAAGGCAGCAGCCACCTTTCATTCGATTTGAGGGACCTGTATATATTAAAATTTGCTCATTCACTCTAGTAAATAAATAATTTTGATCCTTTAAAAGAGTGTACTAAATTATTCAATGAAATAAAAGTACCTAAATGTAAACCTTATTTCTTTTTAATAATCACAGAAATACAAACATTTGAAAAGACCTATCTAAAAGAAGTTAAAATTGTTATTTTTTACTAATATTTCCATGAAATTTTATTTTTTTATTTAAATTGAATATTTTTATTTATTGGTTCCCTAACGTTAGTTTATAAAAGCACCTAATTTAAATAATAAAAATTTACCTAGTTAAAAGACGGGTTGTTACCCTTGAATTGCAAGCACAAAACCATACAACCCTAGTCATTTTGTTACGATATTATAAGTAAAAACAATGAACACAAATTATAGTCAAATTTAATAAACACTAATCACTAAAATAAGAAGGTTTTTGGATCAATCCAAAAACGGTACTGGCCTCAAAAAATTAAAAATTGGGCTAATTTCCAACTGATTTATAGTGTGTAAGTAGGCAACACTTTAAAAATTATTTCGGGAATTTTGTTATTGGCAAAATTTGGCGGGGCCAACTCTGACAGTTATTTTTATACTGGGCGGGACTTTTTTTTGATCGAAGGGGCCAAAAAATTTGGGCCCATACACCTTTAAACTTCCTTGGCTGGTTACCTACAAGAAGTTACTCTGTTGCATTCTCCCATATTTTTTGGCATTCCCATGGGGGCTTGGATTACTTAGCTTAACTAAGTGGTAGTAATAGTACAAAATTTAAAGTAAAAAATATTTTTACCCGGGGAATTTTTAAACCATTGTTTTTTTTTTTTAAGTTTTTTTAATAGTTCTGGATGTTTTAAGAGCAGAACCCTATTGGAGCTTGCAGATTTTTAAATTTAGTAAAATTAGAACTGATAGTTTACATCGACATGTCTTGTTCTTGTGATTTTGCCGATGGACAATGTTTTGTTTTTTCCCTGTGTCTCCAATTTTTGCGGTGGCTACCCAAGTAACACAAGATGGTTCTTTATATAATTTTCTTTTTTATAAAAGTTTTATAAAGGCGTCCAAAGACCTTTAATATATTTATAAAGTGTTAGTTTACACTAAATAGTTTTTTAAGCAATATGGCTTTAATATAGTTGAAGAATTTTTAAAGCTAATTAATATATCTTTATATATTTGCTTTAATAAGCCTCTATAAAAGGACAACCACAGCTGTTAGAAAGTTTTCAGCCTTTTATCTCATAATTGCTTTATAAGGTACTATATAAAGCACAAAAAAAAACCAATAAAACCTCAATTATGCCATTATTTTAAACCTTTTTTTAAAACACTTATGAAGTAATTTGCGATGTTTATCCCAATGCTTTATAATTAAGCCATTATAAAGATTCTTTTAATGCTTTATTGATGTGTGTTTTATACTCATAGTTTCTAAGAAAAAAATGTTTTTTTACTGGGAAAATTGAGTTATTTAAAGGTTTTTAAAGTAGTCAGCAACGAAATAAAATTGCTATAAGCAGGCATACCAGCGGCAAATCATTCATCGCCATTTGTCGTGTGTTTTCCCAAAATAAGCTAAACTTCCTTGAAATTGACGATGACGAGAAACGAAAAGTGGCTATTGGAATTGGGAAAA
Organism: Listronotus oregonensis; assembly: GCA_019359885.1. NCBI lineage: Eukaryota > Metazoa > Arthropoda > Insecta > Coleoptera > Curculionidae > Listronotus > Listronotus oregonensis. The sequence goes on along the minus strand of JAHBCN010002880.1, from coordinate 31,559 downwards.
AGAAATCTTAAACGATGATGCCAATAAAAAAGTTTGAACACCTTTCTGAAAGTAAAAAAATATTTTTTTTTAAGAGATACAAAATGGGGCAGCGATGTTTCAGGTTAGCTATATGTTCTTGAAAAATTTAATAGCTATATTAAAAAAAACAAGGCTACAAACATTTTAAGGCAGATCGGGACACTGCTTTGGGACCCACCCAAAGATTTGTTTGCCGGTCTTTGGGAGCACAGGCTATTTAGATAAGAAAAAAATGAATTTTTAAGACAATTGCCGAAACGAAAAAAACGTTATATCTAAAGAAATAGTTAAAATTATTAGATAAGGAGGTACTGATGGAATGAATCTTGAAATAAATAAAGGTACATCAAAAGCAAATAACTAATTTTCTGTTTTAACACATGTGTGTTGTAGCAACTTATAAAAACCAAAGAGATATAACAACGGATTTAGCCCCTCTGTACATTATTCCAAGTTCTAGAGGGTCGCACAACTTTTATAAAACTGTTATAAAGCAAACCATAAAAATAAGCTTTTAAAGGCCGTTTAATAGAATATTTCGCAACCATTTCATTCTGACCGGTTTGCTGTCGCCACTTAATTTTTCTCAGGATGTTAGGGCGCCATTGTTGCATGGGGAAAATTTAAAATTTGGGGATTATTTCTTTCATGTATAGCTAGTTTGTGTTTTAATATTTTTCAGGATTAAAGTATGGAAATTTAACATGAAGTAACATTTTAAGGGTTAAAAATAAAAAAACATAAACAATAAATTTTTGGTATAATTTTTTTAATCCAATTTTAATTATTTTCAAACGCTTTAAAGAATTTAGAGGTAAAACCATACATTTTATCAGAAAAATATCCATCGCAAGTAAAATTTACATTCTGCATATGCGAAACTTTCCTTAAAAATGGGTTATTTTATTTTCTGCTCTTGTTTCAGTCGTGTTTTAATAATATAAGATTATGAAAAGAATCGGCTGGGGCGACAACTATAAAATACCTTTTAAAACATTTTTTCCGTTTACCTATGCAACTGAAATAAAGTATTTATTCAGCAAATTGCTGCTAGCTGCCGCTATTGGTGAAAAAAGCATGATGACAAAGCTGTTTAATCGAATATGTAGCTATCTAGTGACATTGTTAGAGTATCTATAAAGTACTCATATATCCGTTTATTATGATAAATTAAATAACAAATAAATCTTATTTAAAAAATTTCCTTTAATAAATTAGCTGTATAAAGTGCCCTATTTTGGGTATATAAGCACTATGTTAGGTTTGAGAGAACGTTGTATAGAACAAATAATAAAACATTGGGCTGGATAATTTAATGATGTAGCGGTTCTCTCAGCTTTTAAAAAGCAAGTTGTGTTACTTGGGTACTAACAGACTGGGTCGGGTTCTTCTACAGGAGATGTCTTTATAATAAAATATAGATGTTTTTGTACTAGATGGCGATGCTAACTTAATATTTAATATATTGTGACATTCCCTGTTTTTGCCCTGTGGTCTTCATTTTATTGTTAATATGTTATTTATACGATAAAAAAATTTTTTTAATTAATAAAATATTTATATTATATATATATATATATATATATATATATATATATATATATATAAATTTCTTAAAAAAGCTGTTTTACGACTAAACCACCTTAATGTAAAATCACAAAAAACTTTCCACACTGTAGCACTCATATAAGGGCTTTTTATCCTTAGACCTTACAAAAAAGTTTTCAATTCCCCAAATTCCACCGAACCAACCTCAAGAACGTTGTTTTATCAGCAGCAAAAACTTTAATTATTTAACATGGAACGTTATTAAAGCTAACCAATTTACTTTAGCCACTTTAAAATTAGATTTTTCTCCTCTGTTAACTGCGCGAAATGGATTTTAGAAAGCCGGGGCTGTTTCTCGTGTTTGGTTAAGAGCCCGATACGGTTTATAATTTGGTTGGGAAAAGGAGAAAAAAAAATCACTTAGGTTTTATTTTAATGGAGCTATATTACTTGTTTTTAGGATTTATGGATATATACTGTGTTTATAAAGTAACGAATAAATTCCATTAAAATTCACTTATTCAGCTCTGCGAAAATCGCTTGTAGTCTAGTCAGAAGTCTGAAACCTGCGAAAAATAGTTAGCGTTAGCTCATTCGACGCGAAATGCAAATCTGAGAAAGGCGTTTTGAAAATTTTTTTGGCCAATGAAAGTTGCAATTATTATTAACAAAAACGAAAAAAAAGAAAAAGCCATTTCGGTTTTTGATGATAACTCAAAAAACCATAAGGATAGCGGAAATTACAAAAAAGATTCTTGACGAGGAGAAAATTTCCAAAAAATCCTGACTTTCGGGAACTCTATCTCCATTATTTATAATTTTAATTTAACGCTGAAAATGAGCCCTCACGCTCCATTTTTGGTTGCGCGCTCGAAGTCAAAACGAAGTACGTCACACTAAATAATTCTTTTTAAGGTATTAAATATAAATTAATTTTTTTAATATGGTGTATTAAGAACAATTTAAAGAATTTATTTTTGTAAAAAAAAATTACCAAAAGTTTATTTTTTAATAAGTTAGACATTCGTTAATTAAAAAAACTGTTTTAAAATGTCAAATGTTCCTGGTACATTAAAAAAAAATAAATATTTGTCGTAAAAAATTTTCGCTTCGTAGAGCCCTTTTTATACAGGGTGGTCCTTAAGTACGTCTCGATATTAAAGGGGGTCATTCTATGAACAATTCTAAGGATAAAGTTTATATGAATCTAGGTCCGCAAACGCTTCATTGGAAAGAAACAGGGTGTTAAAATTTGCATTTTTTTTATTTATCCGAAAAATATAAACCTAATTTATTTAAACTTGGTACATGATACCAACACCTCCATATTTTGCAAATTTCTCTGCATGGTGATATTGTTTACCTATATTGTTATGATCATGCAGAGAAACGGTTTTTATTTTTTTTAAGCGATAACCTTTCATCGAATTTAAAAAAATCAAGAAATCCACTCTGCTTAGAAATGATTGAGGATTTCAAAAATAAGTTTTATTTTAAGGAAGTCAGTGGCGTACCATCAATGTCTGCCAAAATAGTCAGTTGAAATCCGTACGAACGCCACTGATGGAAATAAAAAAATGTTTTACACTAAAAAATGCTTCATTTAATCACCCTGTATCTCAAAAAGAAAAGGCGTTTAAGTCATATGAAGTTTTATATATATATATATATATATATATATATATATATATATATATATATATATATATATATATATATATATATATATATATATATATATATATATATATATATATATATATATATATATATATATATATATATATATATATATATATATATATATATATATATATATATATATATATATATATATATATATATATAGACCTAAGAAAAAATTTTAAGCAATATTTAAAACATTTTTTTTTAATGAGAGAAGGTCGAAAATTTTTTTTTAATTAAAATAGCCACTGTGATTAAAAATTAATATATTCAGAATTTTTTAAAAAATAATTAAAATTTGGGAAAACTATTTTTTTTTTATTATTAATAATTTTTAAACAGTTTTAATAAATTTTAATAAAAATATTTTATTTAAAAAGTTATAAACATACCGTAAAAAAAAAATTTTAAACGAATTAATTTTTAAAACAATTTAAAAAAAAAATTTTTATAATTATTAAATTATTATTTATTATATTAAAATTTTTTTTTAAAAATTTAATATTTAATTTATATTTTTTTTATTTTTTTCCACTTTTTTAAAATTATTTTTTTTTTTTTAATTAAAATTGTAATAAAAGCAGAATAAACTTTAGAAGTTATATATTTTTATTGAAAACTTCTTCCCGTTAAGAAGCTTTTTTTTTAAATTTTTAATTAATAATAATTTCAAGTTATAACCAAAACAAAAATCCCTTTTTTTAACTTAATTTTGTTAATAACTTTTGCAATTTTGCTAAAAAATTCTTCAAACTTTTTCTTTAGGCATCGTTCCGAATTTAATAGGGCATTGCTAACTTTTTTAGGATCTTTATCTCGTTTGTGAACTTGTTAACCGAACTAAAATATGGCACTGTTTAGTTGATTGACTCAACGTACACAACGTTTTAAGAGTAACAAACTGGCATAATTAAAAAAAAAACAATTTAACCAAAAATATTGCTGAATTTTAATTTAAAATTTGTATTAAACATGAAGGTTGGGTAAATAAACGTAACATAATGTAAAAGTGGTCCAATATTACAAATTCGAATTTTAAATTACACGATATGACATTAATAAAACATTTTTTTGAAGCACGAAAGGAATTCGTGAAGTTAATTGAATTTAAAACAGTATTTAATTTGACATTTAAAAGTAGGTTTTATTAAAAAACTAATTTATTAAAAGGGCGCCAGGACAAATCTCAGATTAAATTTAGGTACAGAGTATAATTTTTAGCCTCTAGGGCATAAAAACTCGACCTTATGGTGTAAAGACGATAATTAAAACCCTTTTAAAAAATATAAAATTTTACTAAAATTAATAGCAACTTGACTGTACTGTAGGGAAGAAGGTATGTCATCATTTAAAAAAAAAAACCGTAATCCACCTCGTTATAAAACAAAGAGCACTGAAAGAACCTAAAATTTTCGTGCGGACAGCACTGTGGGAAAGAAGGTTTGTCATCAATTTAAAAAAACTTAATCCACCTCCTTATAAGACAAAGAGCACTGGAAGAACTCAAAATTTCCGTGCTGACAGCACTGTAGGGAAGAAGGTTTGTCATCAATTTGAAGAAAACCTTAATCCACCTCCTTATAAGACAAAGAGCACTGAAAGAACTCAAAATTTTTGTGCTGACAGCACTGTAGGAAGAAGGTTTGTCATCAATTTAAAGAAAACCCTAATACACTTTCTTATAAGACAAAGAGCACTGCAAAAAAAATTTAAAATTTTTTTTTGTGAAGATTTTAGGGAAGAAATTTTCAATAAAAAAAAAAAAAATTTAAAAATTTATTTCCAACCTAAATTCCCAAAGAAATAGTGTTTAAATTAAAAACAATTTTTCAGAATATATTCGTATAGAAAAGATTTTTATAAATGTTTTGAAAGTTCTATCTTATGTCAAATCAAAGAACTTTAGATGGACGAAATACGTTTATAAATTGATATATTCTTGCCACTTTACAAGAGCCTGTTTTCTTTGACACTTTTATAACTTGTTATTTGATTTATAGAAGCTTTTTTCTTGTTTTGAGTCTTATTCATACAAATATACTAAAAAAATATTTTTTTAGAGGAAATGTTTGATTAAGTGCGATATTTTAGCTAATACGATTTTATATTTCCTTGCCAATAACAAGTTCCAAGCCGACTCGATTAAAAAAAAACAATTTTTGGTTTAAAATATGTTTTATTATTTCAAAATAATATTCTTAAACTTTGATACACCTTTTCTAGTGATCTTCTAATTTACAGATTTCATCCCTATGTGGCAGTTACTACCCCTTTGTTCGATAAAATAGGTGAATTTAATTAATTTTTTTAAATGTGGCAGCAACCAGAAACTATACGGAACTAAATCGGGTGAATAGAATGGATGGCGCAACAACTTATTCTTTTTTTACTAATTCTCCCAATGGCTTTTTGAGCTCTGTGTTGTCTTGATGGAAATTGATTTATTTCTTCTATAAACAAAATCTTTTTTTTTCCAATTTTTATACCTTTTAAAGGATATATATATATATATATATATATATATATATATATATATATATATATATATATATATATATATATATATATATATATATATATATATATATATATTAATTATATATATATATAATAAATTATATATATTATTTAATAAATTATTAAATATATAATAATTTATATATTATAATTTATTAATATATAAAATTAAATATAAATTAATATATTTAATATATAATATATAAATAATAATATTTAAATATATATATACAAAATTATAAAAAAAATTATTTCTTAAAAAAAAAAAAAAAAAAATAAAAGGTTTTTTAATTACCCTTTTGGTTTAATTTTCCTCCCCCCTAAAATTTTCCATATAAAAAAAAAACAATAAAAAATATAAAGAATACTTTTTTTTTTTTTTTTTTTTTTAAAGGGAAAATTTAATTTTAAAAATATCTTTTTAATATATTATTATATATATTATAATTATATTATTAATATATATATTTATTATACATATATATATATAATATTATATAAAATAATATTATTTATATTTTAAAATTTAATTATATTAATAATATATTATATAATATATATTATATATTTAAAATATATTATATATATTATTTTAAAATTATAATATTTTTATAATAATATTATTATATATAATATATTATAATATATTATTATATATATATAATATTATATATATTATATATAAATTATATATATTAATGATCATATAAAGTAAAATTATTTTTTTAAAATGAAAAAAAAAAAAAAAAAAAAAAATTTAAAAATTTTGTTTTTAATTTTTATCTTTTAAAATTTTATTTAAAAAAAACACCCCCAAAAATATAAAATTTTATATATTTTTTTTTTTTTTAAAAAAATTTAATTTTAAAAAATTTATATTTAAATTATTTTAATTATATTATTAATTAATTATAAAATTATTTTATTATAAATTATTATTATTAATATATATATATAAAAATATAATATTATATATATAAAATTTATTTTATTAATTTTTATATATATATATATATAATATTTATATTATATATAATTTTTTAAATATATATATATATATATATATTATATATAAAAATTTTTTAAACCTTTCGTGGAAATCAGTTACAATAGGGGTAGAAATAGTACATTCTACAGTTTTTAAACTACAAAATACTGTGTACACACACACAACTGACAACAAAATTCTTTTTATATTTTTGTAATTATAAAGCACTTTATCATAGAATTATGAAAGTTCCACCAAACATTTTTCGTTTATTACATCGTTTTTGCCATCAAAAAGTCCATTTAACTTAATATGACAGTTAATTAAAACCACAAGTCGTTGCAATAATGTACATTACGAGATCTACTTTACCCGAAAACGACACAAAAAATGTTATCATTAAAAAAATATTGATACAGTGGCGTGTGAGAAGTTCTACTATTTTTATCAGTGTTAAAATCCTTAAAGCTTAGTAAATAAAAAAAATAACTTTTTGACATATTACTGCATTTTTATATACTTTTTTATAAGAACCTTGAACTGTGTTGTGTTTAATTAATGCGCAATGCAGCGAAATCTAATAGAGCAGCAAACAGGAGACATTTTGTGCATACTAAACGTATCAGTCCTTTTTTATTGTTTCAATTTTTTCCTAATACAATTATTAGATGAATAATCAAATACTTTTTTTGCATTATTGCATTGTTTTATGTGTATAAAATAGGATGTTTGGCAACATTGGAGGACAGTCTTGTCTTGTCTATTCAGAGTAATGGCCTTTTCTGCCAATCTTTTTTAAATCCAGCTCCAGTACTCCCCTTTCCAGTATATGTTGCGATGTCGCAACATAAGCTTTCCTGGGCTTTGTCGGTGGAAATCTGAAGAGTCGAGCTCTGTAGACCCTAAAATTCCGACTAGTACACACTTAATATCGATAAAAGAGACAAATGAACGGCGATCAAACCAAGGACTGCTACTGGTATTGCGCATTAACCGGTTTCTGTCAGTTATGACGTTTCCCGCTGCTCGCGCAACACGAAAACGGAAAAATGCCAGGATCTAGGAGTCTCAGCCCTAGAAAAAGGATTCCTTATCCATTTGGCCAGAGTTTCTTGACAGTATTTACTTGACCAGGAGCGTTGCATACGAGTAAACAAATTTAAAAATGAACAAAAATATTGAGTGTATCTCTACACTACCTGTCAAAAGCTGTTTCATTACATGTTTTATTACATAAAGTTATTTGTTTAGTTTCTTTCAGATTTTTATGGGTTCTTGACAAGACAATTAAAAGTAGGTAATTTACCCGACATATATTTTATATAGACCTTTTATATCTATCATCTTTATCTGTCTTTTCGATGACGCCACTGCTTGGTAATAAAAAGAAAAGACACCGAAGTAGTTGAGTCACTAGAAGGAAATGGGCCAATGTATGGAGTAAGGGAAATATAAGTAATAAAAAGATTAGAAAAGGCGTTACAGAACGCCTAATAGAATTTTACCATTAAACGTACTACAAGGTGTTCAAAAAATTCGCGAAATTAGTCAAGTCATAGGCAAGTACAGTAACGGCCATTAAATCTTGAGCAATTCTTTTTCCCTTTCGTAAAGTAGGCTTATGCCACCTTTTACTGAATATAAATACCTGTTGAAAAACCTAATAAAGAAACAGGTGTTCGTTGTCAGTGTCTAAAAATATTTTTTAAAATGTCAAACTTAACTTTGGATCAAAAAGTATTAATTATTTATTATATTAAGCAAAGAGGTTGGCCAGAAAGGGATATGGCGGAAGACCTTAACATCCCAAAGAGTAATAATCATTTTGTTAAAAAAAAATGGCAGGAAACACACTCCTTTGAAAGAAGAGCTTGAAGTGATCGCCCCAAACTATCGACTAAAGAACAAGACAATAATTTAGTTAATGTTTTGAGAAACCAACCATTTAAATCTGTAGTTACAGCAAAAACGGAAAGCAATTTTCCAGCATCGGTTTGAACGGCACGGCGAAGAATAAGGCAAATATCCGAATTGCAGCCTTAAAACCGTTTTTAACAAATGTAAATAAACAACTATGCATTGGATTTGTTCTACAATTTTACTTGGAACCTTTGATTTTTTAGTAAAATATGATATTCACCGATGAAAAAGTGTTTTAGTCGTGCTACAATGGGATACCCATGGTATCCCATGTAGCATCCCTTATGTAACACGATTTGATTACAAATATACCCAAAAGAACAGAAGTAGTGGGCGATTTTTGGTCAATGTTTGGGGGTGGCTGAGTGCACAAGGACATGGGGTATGTTATTTTATTGAAGAAAGATTCAATGCGGAGGTATACCGGGTGTTGCTCCGTCGAGCGGGACATAGGGAATCCCATGTAACTTTTGAAGTGGTCCAATATTGGCTCCCCTAATTATTTTAGAAGAAAATATTATTAGGATTTTTTAAAGAGCACGAAAAGTTGTACCCAGTGTACAAATTTCAGTTCTTTTTAGTCCGCCAGCTAAGAGATAAATGCTAAAATAAGTTACGAATCTCTGTATCTCTCTCTCCCTGTATTATTAGAAGTTTATAATAAAATACCAAAAAAATTATTTAACCTCTTACTCTCAAGTTGTCAGATCAATGTCACATCATTTTTAAATAATGAACTACTCAAATCAAGAAAAAATCACTATTATAAAATGGTTTTATTAGGGAAATAGTTATCGAAGAGTAGCGGACATGTTTGCAATCTATTTTCCCAATAGGCCAATACCAAGTAAATCGACAATAGAACGGACGATAAAAAATTTGAAACTACAGGCACAGTAATCAATAATTGCAAATGTGAAGAAAACCGACGTGAAAATCAGAGACAAATTGTACAAAACGAGAGGGATTTAGACGTGATACTTTGTGTAGAGGACGCCGAAGGAAACATTAGCACGAGACAACTGGAGGACATTACTGGACAAGACCACACCACAATATCTCGAATTTTAAAAAGATGTAAATACCACGCTTACAAGTACGAAAGACACCAAGAATTAAGAGACGGAGACGAAATACGACAGGAATTTTGCTTTGAGATGATCGACAGGACAAACACTGACAGAGGTTTTTTACAAAATATTTGCTTTACTGACGAATGCACTTTTACATTAAACAACGAACCCAACATTTAAAATTGCCGGTACTGGAGTAACCAAAAAAACCAAAATCGATTTGTTGAGACAAGGACTCAATATCCACAAAAAATTAATGTTTTGGCGGGAATTTTCGGCCACCATATTCTTGGATCATTTTTCCTTGACCGAAATTTGAATGCGGAGTACTTTCTGGAACTTTTAGAGAAACAAATTTTGCCTGCTTTGAACAACCTTGCTGGTGAAAATCAAGAGATTTGGTATCAAATGGATGGCTGCCCAGCACACAGTACCAGAGCTGTGCGCGAATACGCATTTAATAACGACATCATAGGCCCGAACCACGCAATATCTTGGCCAGCCAGGTCTCCGGATCTTTCGCCAAACGATTTTTTTCTATGGGGACATTAAAAAACTAAGCTTTATACCAAAAAAAAAATATGAAAATTTAGACCAGCTAAGGAATGCTATTTCCGCTGAATGGGCCAGAATATCGATGTACCAACTAGCCAACGTGAGAAATGAGTTTTATAATCGTTTGGGTTATTTTCTGGCAGTTAATGGAGGAATATTTGAGCATTTGATTAAATCCTGATATTTTCGTCATAAATTGATTTCTAAATGTAGACAAATTTGTTTTATTGTCTTGCGTAACTGTGAGTGCATGTGTTGGAATTAGCTGTAAACTAAAATGAAATGTGAGGATTCTTTTTGAAATTCCCGTATAAAATTGTTTAGTTTTGGCAATGACATTATAAATTAATGATCTAAATTGTCACTGATAAATCGATATGGTGTTTTTATTATTGATTTCTAGGGTACAGGGTGCATAATGAGATACTACATTGCAGAAGTATTTAAGCAGTTTACTCTTTACTGGTTGGTTGAAAAATGCTCAAATTTTCATTTTATGCTTCATTAAATCATAATAGCATTTTTTTCTAAAATAATTAGGGGAGCCAATATTTGACTACTTCAAAATTTACATGGGATTCCCTTGTGATCTTCTACAAAATATCATGCTTCCTTCTGTACTGGATCGATTTCCGAACAGAAATTTTATTTTTCAGCAAAATAAGTGTCCCGTTTATACTGCCCGGCAAATCGATGAATGGATGGAAGAACAGCGTATCAAGGTTTTACCGTGGCCCGCACGTAGTCCGGATTTTAATGTTATGGAAACTGTTTGGGGCTTAGTAGTTAAAAAAATAAATAGGAAAAATGAGTTTAGGCCGCAAAAATATGCGAACTTAGGGATAAACTTTTAGAGGCGTGGAATGAGTTACGGGAAAATCCGGACTATGCCCAGGCTTTGGTCCATTCGATGCCTGGAAGATTTAACTTTGTCTGAGAAAAAAACGGGGCCGCAATAAAATATTAAATTTGTTTGGAGGGATATTTAAGTTTGTTTGAACATATTAAATTGTTAATTAATTTATTAATTTGTCAGTTTTTTATAAAATATAAATATTTTCTTTTACCTCTTGTTTTATTTATAGTAATTAAAAGTAAAACAAGGTAGCGATTAAAAAAAAAAAAGCAGAAAAGTCAAAAGTTGTCAAATTTTTTGCCCAAAATTTAATGGCCTTCACTGTACCTATTACTTGTTTCATTGGAAAGCAGAGGCTAATTTTTTACAAATTTTTAAAGACGACAACTCCTGATCTTAATTTTTTTTAATTAAAATGTGAATATTATTCTTTAATAGCAAAATTAATCAGACCCTTTTTTCCAAAGTGGTGGGGGCGGTGGAAGCATTTTACATTTTCCTTTTTGTTTTTATAAAAATATTTTGTTTTAACGTTATACAACTTTCTGTTTGTCGAGCCTAACTGATTTTAGAAACAAAAAGTTTTGCTCCAACCTTATTAACATATGAATAAATAGGCACACTATGACCTATTTAAAAAAAGTAATATTTGGTTGTTCCCATTAAAGCTTCATCATAGATAATGGGAAATATCCTTCGAAAATTTAGTTTTTGTTTGACCAATATTTGCGCCTTAATTGGCATTGAAACATACACATACATTTCCATGTAATTGATGTCGTTGTTTATGAAATCAAATTGGAATAACAATATACTGGGAAACTATCAATACTAAATATAATATTGATGCTGATGTAATTTATATGTAAAGTTAGTATTGTGGATTGAATGTAAATTTAATTAAAAATTTATTGTTTACTATTTTGTTAGGCACCAGTATTTGGTACAATTATCAACGCTAAAAAATCTTAGCAACAAGTTTTGCAAGTCAACCAAAATGGCCACCTCCCTAAGAAGATTAATTTAGTAAAAAAAAATCATTCTACTAATTGCAGCGACTGTCTTAATTACTACTATTGAAAGGACATTAATATTCCTAATTGTAAACTATAAGAACCTGTCAAACCTTGTCCATATTTGTTAATTGGTACACAACCTTACGTATATGTATAAACTTGGCTAGCCCAACTAAAAAAAAAATAAATGTAAAGAAATTTAGATCAAAATTAGGGGCTTTTAAGGTGCCATTTGGGTGCGCCATTGATAAATTAGGTGCACTAACGATTTTAAAAATCCTGAAAAAAAAATTTTTGGTCAGCTAGGTTTCGAAAATTTAGCAGACGTATAACTAAAGAAATTCTGTTTTAATGATGAGAAGATATCGAAATTCAGTGGTAATTTAGTGCTTTTAGGAACTTAGTAAAATTTTTAAATATTTCTCTAAATTAATTAAAAGATTGTATTTTTTCGAGATTGTAACTGGTCAACCTCGATTATGGCGAATGCGCAAGGATTTTTTTCATCTTGACAAAAAATGTGTACTTTTTTATCCTGTCGATCCTGGTTAAGATACTTATGAGATTATTATATTGTCAAATTTTGTTGGGTCTGATTCCATTACGAGCGTCTTTATTAAGAAGTTTTTTGGGAAAAAAAACCACAGAATAGGAATAGTGTAAAGGAAATAAAAGTACACAGGTGAAAAAAAATGTAAAAATTTTGAAAATGTGTAAAAAACTAAATTTGCGGAAGTAAACTAACCAAATAAAAAGCCGCTTTTACTAACCAGAACTAACCATAACCGACTAGAAATAAGGGCTTTTGAATTTGTCTAAATTAGAAGAATTAAGAAATATATTGTTTTAATTAATTTAGGAAAATTTGAGAATTTTATAAAGTTCCTAAAAGCACTTAATTGGCACTTAATTCCAATCTATTTCAATCATTAAAACAGAAATACTTTGATTCTGGATCTGCTAAATTTTCGAAACCTGGCAGACCCACAGTTTTTAAATCGTTAGTGCACTTAATTTATCAATTGCGCACCAAAATAGCACCTAAAAAGCCCCTAATTTTGATATAAATTTCGTTTGTACGTCAATATTTAAGAAGGCAATTTTTGGGTCCATTTTAAGAATAAAACTTTTTATGAACGTATGTCCTAAACGTCTTAACTTTTGAGATAAAGGGTGGTAAAATTTTAAAAAATTTATTTTTAAATCTGAATACATTAGAATTTTACAATTTACAAAATCGGTAAGAGCACTTTTTAGTGTACCACATTTTTTTTTATTTGCCAAAATAGGCAGGTCAAATTCCGTACAAACGCCACTGGTGAAAATTAAAAAAAAAATGTGGTACACTAAAAAATGCTTTTTGATACATAGTACATTTATGTCAAATTTCATTAAAATATCTAAAGCGTTGTTACAGATATTAATAATAAATGATTTATTTTTGAAAATTTTACCACCCTGTATCTCAAAAGTTAAGGCGTTTAGGCCATACGTTCATATGAAGTTTTCTTCTTAAAATGAACCCAAAAATTGCTTTTCCACAATTAGAAAACACCCTGTATAATGTAAAAAAATATACCAACCATGATATTTTATTTCTCATAAACAGTTGATTTTATCAAGAATACCTTTTTTTTAGTTTAAGGATAAAGCTATCCAAAAATAATATTGTTGAGCCTTTATCATACAGGGTGTTAAAAAATTGCTATTATTGTGTCAGAGCTATTCCGTACCTGGCAAACTAAATAAGCCCAATATGTTTTAATGGGTTCATTTTAGGAAGACTTATCTAGTAACCATCATATTAAAAAAATATTAAATTACGCCTAGTATTTTAAAAGTTATTTAAACAAAAACGATTTCCAGGGGCGTCCGTTATGTACCTGTATCTTCGTAGGGAAAAAGTTTATGGAAACTTGTCATAATATTTTTGTGTGCAATTTTACGCCGTTAAAAAAAACGTAAAATTTTATTTTACACCCGGTTCTACAAAAACCATTTTTTAAAGCTTTCAATAGCAAATACCAAAAACAGCTATTTACCCAGCATTAGCGGGAAATCAAACTATATTGTGGAAAAAAATACACAGAACATACGCCAACGACATTACCAAAAAACAAAGCAACGTAAATGCCGTTAAAAACGGAAGTCGACCAGACTGATCTCGTTCCACCGGAAATGTTGACTGAATTCATTTCGGCGATGAGATCAGCCTGTCGATTCCCGTGACCGCACAGCATCGTTGGACAAATGATGGGACAAATCTACCGGAAAGCTGCTAATCCAATCAGGCCGTTCATGCGAACTTTCGGGACCAGACGAGGTTTATTTGATATGACACTTTTAAAAGCCGTCGAAAGTTCGAATTTAGTTTAGCAATTTATTGTTTACCGTCACTAATACTAAACACCAAGTTTTGTTAATGAAGAAAAAAAAATATTGTTTTATGGTATAAAATACACAGAAAAAAATTACGTAGCCAAATAAAAAAACTTATCTGAAGCCAAATTTACTAAAATTAACGAATATTTTTACATTATAAGTGGGGCAATAGTATAATTTACCACCTTAATTATTTACAAAAATTATTTTTTCTTCAATCGTTAAAAAATGTTGACATTTTTATACTATTTTCAGGTGCTAAAGCTATCAATTCTCACACCGTACAAAAATGTGCTCGTTGCTTAGCAACACTTTTAATCCTAGGATTAAAAAAAAAAGATTTTTGAATAACTAAATGTGTTAATTTTGACTTGGTTGGAGAAAAAGTAGTTTATATCATACGGACTAAAAGTACTTATTAACACTCACAATTTTCTATTCGCTCGGCTGCTGCGCTTCGCCTCGCAACTGCAAAAACTTTCTCGTACAAAAACTTTTAATCCTTATAATATAATACAGGGATGCGCAAAAGTCCGAAATAATATTAATATCTTTTAACCAGTAACTTAGGAAAAAAACGCTGAAACACGTCAATTGATTTTAAATTGTACTCATTTTTTGGCAATAAAATGAAATATTTTTTAACCCCTTAGCTGCAACCCTCCCCAACTTTTTTTTTCAAATGCAAACCTATGTCGTGTATGGGCTCATTGAAAAGCTCGTAAAAAATGGAATCTGACCATATCCATTCTTTTTTAAACTTATGTGGTTACCAGGAAATGAAAAAAAACTCTTTTAAAAACAAAAAAGTTAAAACCTACTTAGTGCTATCTACGGGTGAATTAACGTAACAGTTGCTGAAAATGCCCTCCACCCTCTACTTGGCAGGCTCCTAGGCGATGGTAAAACCCGTCGACGGAATTCCGAATGGCCTCAGCCGGTATGTTATGTGATTTCACTCTAATTCTGTTCTTTAGATCTTCAATATTAGCCGGCCTATTTTGATAAACCTTGTCTATCAGATATCCCAAAAAAAAAAGAAATAATCTAATGACGTTAAGTCTGGGGATCGTGGCGGCCTTTCAATTGTACCACGTCGTCCAATCCAGCGTCCTGCAAATATTTCATCGAGATATTCTCTGACGTTAATACCAAAATGTGGGGGAGCGCCGTCCCGTTGGAAAAAAAGTATTTCAGTGGGGATATCTGGATCTGCTTCATTGGGAAACATAACAGCTAAAGCAGGCACTAATTCAAAGGGTTAAAAGCCCGTAGCGTGCAGCTGTAAGGTTTTCCTCAAAAAGTATGGTCCTAATATTCTGTTGTTGATGATTCCTGCCCATACATTTACTTTCTGAGGACGCTGCTATGAGCTTCGCATATCCAGTGTGGGTTTTCCTGACTCAGAATCGATAATTGTGCCTGTTAACTACTCCATTTAAATAAAAAGTAGCTTCGTCCGAAAAGTATGTTCAGGGGGAAACCCATTATTCTTGTCATCGCCTCATTATTTCCTCACAAAATTGCAAACGCCTGTCATAGTCATCTTCCAAGAGCTCTTAAACAAATTTATACCTTATATGGGTGGTATTTTCTGTTTTCAAAAACCTCCCTATCGTACGTCTAGACGCAGGATTGTTTTGGGCTAATGAAATCGTTGACAAATGTGAATCTTCCTGCAGAGATACGGCAATGTCCAATTTTTGATCTTCGTCTAAAACATGTGGCCGGCCACTTCTGGTTAAGTCCTTCACTGTACCATGTTCTTTAAATTTGTGTAAGTTCTTACTCAGAGTAGCCTTAGCAATGCGATTTTCCGGATTTTTTGCATTAAATAAAGTACACACTTTACTTTGACTCCGCATTCTATCCCCACATCCCAACAATATCAAGACTTCGATACGCTACCCAGAAATGCCACAATTTTAAAACTGACTCAAAATTTTTTTTTATCATAGGCATTAAATTTGGTACAAAAAATTTAACAACCTTTTTCTCTTTTTGAAGTACACTGGTTAAAAAGATATTAATTTTATTCCGGACTTTTACGCATCCTTGTATACTATTTTTTCTTTATTACAAAATTATCTAATTTAACATAAATCCAATTAAATTTAAATAACACGAATTAGTCATTATTATTTGACCAAAAATAATTGTTTATTTTATATAATTTCAATTATAAAATTCAACAACATACTGCTTTAAAGGGGTTGTTTGTGTTAAGTTTAAAAAGTTTAAATTTTTTTTTATAGTTCGATATTTCAGATATTTAAGCATACCTTCTTAAAAAGATTTTTTAAAATTTAAATTGTTTTAAAAGTTATAGCTAAAGTTGTTGTTCGGCATAAAGAAGCTAGAATCAAAAGTTCTGAGTTTCGAGCTGAGTGCTTAAAAAAAAAAAGGAATCACTTCGCGAATAACAGATCGATTGTCATGGATGATGAAAAAAATTTCACTCTTAGCCATGCAGAACTACCAGGATTTCTGGATTTTACACCGACAATATAGAAGATACCCCAAATGAAGTTAGATAAGAAGCCAAAGCTAAGTTTTCAGATAAAGTATTGGTATGGGTGCCTTATCGAAAAAGGTTGTATCCAGGGGAAAGGGTCAATGTAAAAGGAGAAGGAAATGCCGAGGTTTACATCGGAGATTGTTAACTAAATTGCTTAATTTTATCAATGTACATTACGGTAATGAAAATTATATGTTTTGGCCAGATCTGGCATCAGCACTTTATGCCAGAACCACACTTAACTGTCTGGAAGCAAGAAATATTCCGTATGTGCCCAGGATTGATACCCCCCCAATGTCCCCCAAGCCAGGCCAATTGAAACTTTCTGGGCTCGATTGGCTCAGAAAGTCTACAATAACGGCTGGGAAGCATGAAACGAACAAGAACTTCAGTAGCGAATCTTCCAAAAAGGAAGAGAAATAAATATACAGGATGTCCAAACCCTCATGAGCCCAGGTAGGCATATATTAAGAGTCATAGAAGAAAACGAATCCTTAGCGGCAATAAATTAAATTATTTTTGTATAGCAATGATTGATTAAATAATATAATAGGTTTAAAAAGATAAAAGTTTATTTGGATAGAAACAAGTAGTTTCAATTTTTTTCCCAAGACTTATAGTCCACAGTACAGGCCCCCCTGGCAAGTTGATTACCACATACTTTAAAATTCGTGGCCAGGTTAACTTCGTTTTCCTTCCGCTTTTCCGCTCGAAACCCTGTATATGGCGATTTCCCGGTTCTAAAAGTCACGACCACAACTTTTTTTACCTTAATTACTGGAAATTTTGTTAAAAATGTGAATTTAAACTTATCCGACAAAAATTTGTCCGACTTTTTCATGTCTACCGCTCGAAACATGCCAAATGACAAGGTATTGAAAACCGATAACCACATAGGTAATTTTTGGTAAAATTAATTGTAAATAATTTATAAAATACCATTTTATGTTTGTCTGAAAAATTTTCGCCGCATTTTTAAATCCGACAGCTAGAAATTGGAATTTTGACTGGGTAAAAAAAATCGTTTACCACATGTCGAACAAAAATAACACACAAAGAAAAGTATTTTTAAAGAAAAAATATATTGTCCGACAAAAATATATCCGCAAAATCGTTGGTCCGACAAAAAAAAAAAAAAATCGTAAAACTTTTGTACATATATATAATATCCGCTGCTTTACGTATGATTTATAGTTATCTCTACATATTAAAACTAATTCGCCTTTAAGCTAACAATAACTTCTTGAGGATATTTGAAATCAAATAAATTAATAAAAAAAATTTTAAAAAAAAAATATTTAAAACGTATAATTTTATTTTAACCCTCATTGTTTTTTTTTTTCATGAGTATCCGCATAATTTTAATAGGTTTTTTAAAAGATGTCTTTTAAGTTGTACAGTTTTTTATAAATATATAAAATAAAATTTTTAGTTTAAAGGCTTTTTAATATGATTTTATCATTTTAATGTTTTACTTTTCAAAAGAATTTTTGTAAAATTTTACAGTTGTGTTTAATAATTAAAATAAGTTTTGTGATTCCTTAAAAATTAAAAATCTTTGTAATGTTACAAATATGCTTGAATTTGAACAAAATTATCGAAATTAATTTGTTAAAAATAAATTATGAGAGTGTTTAATAAATAAAAAAATTAAAAAAATTTTAAAAAGGTTTTTCAAAAAAAATCTTAAATAATTTTATTAAATAAACTTTTTAATTCTAAAACTTTTCTTTAAACCTTTTGCTGAATTTTTTTAAATAAGGGTACTTTATTCTGTACAATTTTTATATTTTTTTACCTAACCTTACTTAACCAACAGTTACAGTGTATTGCATTGTTGTTACCATAGAAACTTTTGTGAACCTGATTCCAATGAATAGGTGTTAATATAGGATTTGTGTTTTAATACGAGGTGTTACGGAACACTGCAAAAAATTATCGTTTATGTAGTTTTTATTATTTTTGAAGGTAAAAGGCGGACACTAAATTGTCGGACAGGGGTATCACTATTTTCTACAATAAATATAAAGAAAAAAAAGTGAAAATTAGGTTTGTGGTCAACGATTTTTTTTTTATAATCCGTCAAAATTCCAATTTCCAGCTGTCGGACTGAAAAATGCGGCTTGAAATTTGTCGGATAACATAAAAATGGTATTTTATAAATTATTTACAATTAATTTTACCAAGATTACCTATGTGGTTATCGGTTTTCAATACCTTGTCATTTGGGCATGTTTCAAGCGTAGACATGAAAAAGTCGGACAAATTTTTGTCGGACAAGTTTAAATTCACATTTTCAACAAAATTTGCAGTAACCTTACCTAAAAAAAAGTTGTGGTTGTGACTTTCTAAAACCTTGGGAAATCGCCATAATATAGGGCTTTTTCGGAATCGAGAAAAGTCGCAGAGAAAAAGTGTAGCAGACTCGTCGAAACGAAGTTCCTCACGAATTATAAAGTATGTGGTAATCAACTTGCCAGGGGGGGCCTGTACTGTGGACTATTATGTAACAAGGGTGTCTAATGTAAAGTAAGAGGTGAATTTAAAAGCATTATTAAAATCCTAGCTGTTCTTAAGTACTTTTAAGAAAAAGACTTCATTTACTAGACTATTACTTAAAACGGGATTATTATTGTAATATCCATTATCTAATATTTTCATTTCATGGTTGATAAAACGTAACTATCCGCTGCTTGAACTAACATTTCAAAAGCGCCGTTAAACCTAACGAGACTACTAACTTTGCTTCGTTTAAATTTTAAAAGAAACGAAAATGTTATGTTAACTTTTCTCTATGGCTAAAAATTAATGTTTCCGAGCTGGCGGAGTGAATAACCGAAGTATTACATAAATTTGCATAGCACTATTCAAAAGTGTTCATTAGCAGGCTATCTGCAATATTTTTAAAATGCTATTTAATACAAAAACATGTAAATTTTAGCTTCTAAGAAAGAAATAAGTTAATGCAGCAAATAAAACAACTTTTAAAGAAAATTTAAAAAGATAGCTATCTATATACCGGGTGTTGCTCCGTCGAGCGGGACATAGGAATCCCATGTAAATTTTAAAGTGGTCCAATATTGGCTCCCTTAATTATTTTAGAAGAAAATATTATGAGAATTTTTTAAAGAGCACGAAAAGTTGTACCCAGTGTACAAATTTCAGCTCTTCTCAGTTCGCCAGCTAAGAGATAAATGCTAAAATAAGTTACGAATCTCCTATCTTCTTACGCGCCCTGTATTATTAAAAAACATAAACATTAGCACGAGACAACTGGAGGACATTACTGGACAAGATCACACCACAATATCTCAAATTTTTAAAAGATGTAAATACCACGCTTACAAGTACAAAGACACCAAGAATTAAGAGACGGAGACGAAATACGACGACAGGAATTTTGCTGAGATGATGGGGAAAGGGCAAATACTGACAGAGGTTTTTTTCAAATATTTGCTTTACTGACGAATGCACTTTTACATTGAACAACGAACCCAACATTCAAAATTGCGGTACTGGAGTAACGAAAACCAAAATCGATTTGTTGAGACAAAGACCAATATCCACAAAATTAATGTTTTGGCGGGAATTTTCGGCCACCATATCCTTGACCATTTTTCCTTGACCGAAATTTGAATGCGGAGTACTTCTGGAACTTTTGAGAAACAAATTTTGCCTGCTTTAAAAAACCTTGCTTTTAAAAATCAAGGGTTTGTATCAAATGGATGGGTGCCCAACACAGTACCAGAGCTGTGCGCGAATACTTGAACAACGCATTTAATAACGACATCATAGGCCCGAACCACGCAATATCTTGGCCAGCCAGGTCTCCGGATCTTTGCCAAACGATTTTTTCTATGGGGGCATTTAAAAACTAAGCTTTTTACCAATAAAAAATATGAAAATTTAACTAGCTAAGGGAAAGCTATTTCCGCTGAATTTCCAGAATATCGATGTACCAACTAGCCAACGTAAGAAATAAGTTTTATAATCGTTTGGGTTATTGTCTGGCAGTTAATGGAGGAATATTTGAGCATTTGATTAAATCCTGATATTTTCGTCATAAATTGATTTCTAAATGTAGACAAATTTGTTTTATTGTCTTGCGTAACTGTGAGTGCATGTGTTGGAATTAGCTGTAAACTAAAATGAAAGACGAGGATTCTTTTTGAAATTCCCGTATAAAATTGTTCAGTTTTGGCAATGACATTATAAATTAATGATCTAAATTGTCACTGATAAATCGATATGGTGTTTTTATTATTGATTTTAGAGTACAGGGTGCATAATGAGATACTACATTGCAGAAGTATTTAAGCAGTTTACTCTTTACTGGTTGGTTGAAAAATGCTCAAATTTTCATTTTGGGTGGAACTTATTGTGCTCTTCAATAAATCCTAATAGCATTTTTTTCTAAAATAATTAGGGAGCCAATATTTGACTACTTCAAAATTTACATGGGATTCCTATGTCCCGCTCGGCGGAGCAACACCCGGTATATTTTTTATCATCATACGGAAAATCACTGTGTTATTGGATAAAATGCGACTGTCAAAATTGATTACAAAGAAGTTATGCTAGATTTTTTTTTTTAATTATTTTTACAATTACACTATTTTATGGTTATTTAAAGTTTAGAATTGCCTTGTCTAATGGTTATAAAAAAATGTAATTTTTTATAATTACGGCTCCACTTTTTTAGGATGTAAAATCAACATAAAGAATGCTTTTTAAATTGTTAAATATATTTTTTTAAGTTTATCAAAAATAGAATAATAAAAAAATATTAAAATTGTAAATTTTTTATTTTTTTTAGGAAAAACCCGAAAAATTAATATTTTTGAGTTTTTTTAATTATTTGTCTTTACCCATAGAATATGAAAAAAATTACTAGACATTTCAAAACCTAAATAAATGCAATTTATTAACGAAAAACTTACGAAATACTCAATTTTTTTATTTCCAAAATAAAAATTTATACCGAATTTTTTTTTGTTGGTTATTTTCCTAAAATATTCGATAAATTTCTCGTAAAATAGAACGATATAAAAAAACAGGTCAATATCTCCACTTTTCGATTATTTATGGCCAAGAATAGTTGGTAATTCTAAACAATTACCTAAAAATTAGCATTTTATTCAAAAATTCGCAACATTTTTTTGTTTATTAGCAAATATTTAAAAATAAATTACTATTTGCATAACTATAATCAATCACCCATAACAAAGCACATTAAACAAAAGAAATAAATAATTAAATCTATTGAATGGGGCGAATTTTAACAAACGCCATTTATTTTCAGGAAATTTATTTCATTTTATATAATTATAATTATTATTATTCGAACGGGTGAAGTTGTTGTATATAAATTGGATTAAACGTGTTATTGTATAATAATTCCGAAATTAGCTATTGTTGTTACATTTTAAATTGGCTATATTTTAAAAACATCGGGGCGCATTTTCCGAATCAAAACTACTTTAATGCATAAATAAGCATATTATTAAAGAGTGACATATGTACAGCCTACGCTCTGTTTTGTAAACAAATAAACAAAAAATATTCCAATATACTATCAAATTTTTTAAGTGTTGTTCCTAATCTGTCAGTAATTCCCATTTCAAATTTTAATTTATTAGGAAGTGCTTTTTCGTCAAATGAAATTGAATACTCAATTAATAAAAAGACAGAATTTTTAAAATCTCTTAGCACCAAATTAAAATTTATAGACTCACATATTTCCTATTATTTACTAAAATATTCCTTTGCCATACCTCGAATGTCTTATTTGTTAAGATGTTCACCTTGTTGGAAATCTCCAGAATTACTTTGTCATTTTGATAATGTATTACAAAGTTTAGTTCAAGACATAACAAATTGTGATATTAAATTAAATTCTTGGTTACAAAGCACTCTTCCAGTAAAATTTGGAGGTCTTGGAATAAGAGATACATCCACCCTGTCTATTTCTGCCTTTTTAGGTTCAATCAATGACGTGTCAGGTTTACTTTCCAAAATTTTACCTTCCTATATTCTTGCGACAGTAGATAATTATTTCAGCAATTGTTTTGTAAGATGGTTATCTGTTTGCAATCTTCAAAATCAACCACAAAAATTACCAAAAAAACTTGCCAAGCTCGTCACAAATATATTACAAACATGTGCCAGACAAGTGAAGATAAGGCACGTCTACTTGCTCTTCAGGCCCTGAAAGTAATGCTTGGATTAACGCACTTCCATCTTCGTCCTTGGGAAATTTGTTAGACAACAAAACATTCCATATTTCCATCGCTTCAGACTTGGTCTGCCTGTGTGTGGGGAGCACACCTGCGTTTGCGGCGAAAATGCTGATATTTATGGCCTACATGGGTTAAGCTGCAAAAAAAACGCAGGGCGTTCTTCTAGACACAGTCAGATAAATGACATTATCAAAAGAGCTCTGATTTTAGCTGAAAATCCTTTCTGATTAGAGCCTCTTGGAGTTTGCAGAAGCGATGGAAAACGGGTAGATGGAATGACCTTAATTCCTGGAAATATGGAAAACAATTACTTTGGGACGCTACTTGCAGCCATACACTTGCAAAATCCTATCTCGACAAAACTTCTAATTTTGTAAGGTGCGGCTGCTCGTATTGCCGAGAATAAAAAACATCTGAAATATAAAGGGGCTTAAAACCTTTATCTTCATTTTTTCCCTTTTTGAAAACTTTTGTCCTTTTGATACAAGGGTTTTTAAATTTTGAAATTTCAAAAAATACAATGCAAAAAATCCGAATTTCTCACAAAAATTTTTAGCTTGCAACGGGTAATCAGAATCGGTCCTAGGAACAATCCAGGAAGACCGGATTTATAATTTATAATGTTTAAATATAGATTAAGTTATTTATTAAAAAAAAAAATATTTTTTTTCCTTTTTAATTTGTTTTTCTTTCCCTTGCAATAAATAATGCCAATATTTTACATTTCCCAAAACTAGGACGTTTTTCTGATCCGTCTTTTGAGAATTGAACCACCAATACGAATCAGTTTTTTTTTTGGGAAAAAAAAAAAAACCTAGAAATTGATTCCTATTTATCGGATCCGGGGGTTTCGTATTTTAAATGTTAACAATAATCAATGTTTTTACATAATCCAGATTATCAATTAATCGTCAAAGATTTTAGCACCGAGTCTGAGCCGCGAAATATAATTTTAGCCTCAACTTGAAGTGTTTTATCTTTGCCAAATTATTTTTTGGTAAATAAACTGTTTACAAAAGGTCTTTTTTAATTTATTTTTTAGTTTTTTTTCAAACTGTTTTTATTTTTTAAAAATTAACTTTTTTGAATACCTAAAACAAATTTTTAAAAAACCGCGTTCTAGTTTAAGCTGTATTGTATTTATTTTTAAATAAAAATGAATATTATCACGATGTACAGGGTGATCAATAGAGTGCTTCAAAAACAAAAATGAGTTTTCAATTTAAGTGGTTATTTTTTTTGGTCGTTATAATATGGGTTGTTACCATGGTCATATCAATATCTCTAGACGTTAATGCCAGTTTTAAAATGGAAACATCTGGCTTACGATAACCTAAACGTCAAGTAATCAATTCTTTAAAGTATAATAAATGGATTGACGGAAACCCCAAAGAGTGTTTCATATTCCCGGGAAAACTCATTTTTTTTGTAATAATTATGGATACCATAATTTGAAAACACTTTGTTGATCACTCCGTATATCATGGTGTACAACAAATACCCTAATTAATGTTTAAAATGTTTAAATTTTTAAAACGTTGTTGGAAATTCCCATCATTAGACTAATTCATAAAACGTCATTTTTCTGAATAAG
This sequence comes from Listronotus oregonensis, assembly GCA_019359885.1. Lineage (NCBI taxonomy): Eukaryota > Metazoa > Arthropoda > Insecta > Coleoptera > Curculionidae > Listronotus > Listronotus oregonensis. Next base: position 6,646 of record JAHBCN010002880.1, on the reverse strand, counting down.
TTTACAGACACTTAAACAGCATAAATCGATTAACAGTAGAAATGTTTTGAGATTTGACACAAACACCAACTTGGTCATTTTTTTTAAAAAAAAACCACACATATGGTCCCTTTGGCGTTCAATAATTTACCCTATATTTGTTTCTAAACACTAGGTTTTGGTATTAAGGTGCTCCGTATACTCATAAAATTATAACGTATAAAAAAGGGCTTAGGACATAAAAAAACTCATGGAGCTTGATATAACATTGTTGAAATCATCAGTCCATTTTCCGGTTATAGCTTTTTAAATTTTTACCAAATTGCGTTGTCGCAAGCCAGGTAAATTTTTAAACGGCATAAACGTCTAGAGATATTGATATGTCTTGGTAACAACCCATATTACCGAAAAACAAAAAACACAAGCATAATTTTTTTTTTTTTGCAACACTCTGCATTATGACACCTTACTAAAACTTAATGCAAAAGAAAGAAAAAAAGGGTTTTTTTAAAATTTGTTTTAGAAAAATTCAAAAAAGTTTAATTTTTTTTAAAATAAAAGCAGTTTGAAAAATGGGTCAAAATTAAATTACGTTTTTTGTTGAACAATTTAATTTTTAAATTTTAAAAATATGTTATTTCTAAGATCCAAAAAAACCTTAAAGAATTTTTTCAATTATTTCAATACTTGCGATGCTAATCTTCATAAGGTTTTTAAATTTATTTTTTTAAATAATCAAGAACAAACTCTTCTTTAATTTAATAAAATTTAAAAATCTTTAAAAATTTTTGTACCGAAAAAAAAGTATTTAAAATTTTAAATTCTTTTTTGTAAGACACCCTGAAAGAAATAATAAGATTTTCAATGTCTTTAAAGGTCCAATCAAAAATTATAAAAATTTCAATTCAAAACTTTTTATTAAATTCAAATAAAGGCCTTTTTTCCACACTCTATGTTTTACGAAAAAAATGTTATATTTATCGTTTTTTTTCGGATCTGAAAAAAAACCCTTTGGTTAAAAATCACATGTGCTTCTTTTTTTTTAAATATTTTATGTTTTACCTATCTATTATTGATCTATAATACCTTAAAACGATGTTATGATACAATAATACCTGCTATCACACCAAAGATTATAAGCGGGCATTATGATAATGCCCTTATATTTATCATTTTGATTTTATTGCTTATTCAATTTTTATTTTTAATAAGGTCAAGTTTATACAACTCTTTTCTTTAAACGATATTTAAAAAAATTAAACATTTCAATAAAAATTCATTTAAAATGTACCGGAAAATGTAGCTGATCCCTCTATAGAATGGTCGTTTTTTTTGTGATGGTATGCTTGTTGCCTGCTTTTTTTATAAAAAGACCGGTCATTAAAGAATTTTCCAATAGTCGATACAAATTAACCCTCGGAATTAACTGAATTGGCAATCATTTGGCTACTTTTTTTGGAGTACTTTCCTATATCAACTTCGTACTGAAGAGCTTTCCTTTTTCCTTTTGTTTTAGCGTTTCCCCAACCCTGCCTCAACAAGTAAATTGACGATGTGCGGCAAAATGGCCGGTGTAAGCTTCTGCATAATCCGGGTTTAAAATTTTGCGATCAATTTGGGACGCTTCCTATGGTTTTTTTTCCAATCGTTGTACTGTACATCGACCCTTTCTATGGTAGATCTTCCTCCTTTATTCCTCTGGTCTTAATGTTGTGTCTTTTAAAAATTTTAAACCCCTAAATCTTCTTCAATGATAGTAAAACTTTGAGTTGAAGTTTTAGTTTTGGTACCTTTATAACCAAGACTGGTTCTCTATCTTCAAATGTCATCTGTCATTTTGCCCCAACTCTTCGTCTTAAACCTCCAAAAAACCATTACCAATATGACTTTGTACCAAGTAGATATCATCAAAAGTTCTTCTTAATAAATTTTAAATATTTGTTCTCTTTCAAAACTTTAGACTTCTTCGGCACGTACCCTTTTAAAAATAACTTTTAAAAAAGATATGAGACGATGGTATTCAAATTCTATATTTTCATAGACCAGAAGTAGACCTTGGGTTGAATACTTGGCCCAAAAAGTTCGGACTGTATTTTTCCGACTAAATAATAAGTTTTGTTAAACATATGTATTAAAATAAAATCAATAACTTACCATTTCCTGAAACCTTTAAAAACGTTTCGGTTATTTGAAAAACACGTTCCTTTTCCCAAATACCAAATATGCCATACTCCCGATCATACTGTTGCCTTGATTAACTGGCAAAAGATTTTCGGTCGCTTTTATGCCTTTTCTCTTTATTTTGATTCCTTTTGGGGCAAATGTTAAATAAAAAATGCCAACTGACTAACTGACAGAAACATCAAAGTCAAACTTAACCCAGTCATTATTACTTACGTATACAGGTACAGGTGCAACTTATTTTTTATATTGCAATAATAATGTAATTAGTCATTGAAAAACTCTTTTTGGGTAAAACATAAAGCATTGTATACCCGGGCTTTACGGGCCCCAATGCCATTTAGGTCAAAAATTTTGCCCGGGGCCTGGCCCCATCTTCAGGGCATTATAGTCCCAGTAACGCCCTTGATACATAAATAGCTATTATAGGCCCAGGTTTTAAAATTCCCTATCTCTATTCAGTCCTGGATTTGTCAATATGCCATATATAGGGGGGGCCGCGCCTAGGGGGGGCAAGAAAAAAAAGCAAAAAAAAAGCTTACTTAAGCTTTGAAGAAAAAATTTATTTAAAAAAAAATGAAGAATTTTACAAATATGGAAAAAAAAAACCCGTCACTGGTAATTTTTATCCAATGATTTAGAGGAAGATTTGGTTTTTTGATTGGCATTTTCACATCACTTTTCTCTAATAAAACGAAGAATGTGCAATTTAAGCCCAGAAACATTTTTTACTACTCAGTCCTAACGTTTTTAAAAGGGAATTTAATTTTTACCCTATTTAAAATATAGCTCTCTTCTTTTTCCCTTTCGGGCCCCGAATTTTCTAAAATAAATTTTTTCTTAAAATTAAAAAAATTTTTTTCGGGGCTTCATTGTCTCAGAAAAAGTGGATTCTTTGGCTCTTCTCTACAAAGCAGAATAATGAACACCATAAACTAAATGATGTTATATATGATTTGGCTTTAAAAGTCTCTAAAAATTATAATTTTTTTTTCATGTTTTTTAATTGTTAATGGAAAATTTTTTTTAAAAAAAACACCCTGCTTTTTAAAAAAAATTTTTAATAAAATTTTTAAATATTTTAAATTTTAATTTTTTTTTTTAAAAAATTTCAGCAAAATACAAAAAACAAAAAAAAAAACAAGATTGTTATAAATATTAAAGAATATTTTTTTTGTTTATTCAGCTAAAAATCCAGCTAAAACATTCAATCTGGCAAACATCAGCCCCGACTATAATTTATTTACATTTCTTTTGGCATCTGTCCTAAAACCTTTCGTTTAAACTGTATAAAGTTAAAACTGGGTTAGAAAAGCTTCAGTTTTAAGAAAGGGGAAATTTTCCAAGAAAATTTAAAAAAACACAATGTTTGAAATGCAGCGACATAGGGTCCAATTAGCATCATTTAGGAATTTCGTCGATTTAAATGCATAATGCACCTTTGTTGGATTTTAATTAACTTTTTATTTGGGTATCGTTCTCGTATTTAGAAAATTTATAAATAATTGTTAGAGTTTTTGAACGTTCAGGTAATATTGCACCTTTTTGAATAGTTTAATCATCTGTAAGTGATGTTTACAAATTTTGATAAATTAAATATTACTTACTTATGTACAGGGTTATTCATTTTAAAGTAAACAAAATATTTTTTTTTGAGCCCCTGTACATTTCGGGGGTTTTTCAAAAATTCATAATCTAATCAAAAACAATTAAAACAAAAAACAAAAGAGTTACAGCACGAGTGACGTTTTTTTTTTTTTTAATGAACCCCCCCGATTTTTTATATAAATAGATAGAGATTTTCACGAAAAATTCGGTAATTAGGGTTGCTGGTTTTATTTCCTGGGGTTTGCTGCAATTGTCTAAAACTGCATGATACTATAAGGAAAATTTCACCTGACCAACCTGGTGCTAATTACGGCCCTTATTTGGTAATAGTCAGGAATTTTAAAAATACAATTATTACTTTTTGGAGTAGGGTTATAATGAGGTTTTATCGAAGAACGGCTTTAAATTACATTTATGCTAAAAATTATATGATACTTACTTACTTATTAAATTTTACTTTATTTAAATTATATATTAAAATATTACATTACAAACCAAAATGAAATGACGTCAAACAAAAATGAATAAACAGGGATAAAATACATAAAAACTAAAAAAACTCTTAAAAACTATTTATATCATACGGTTCCAACTCTAGTAACAATTTTTTGATCTCTGTTTAAATTTTTTAAACTGCCTTGTCCTTAATTCTATTTGGCAGTTTTTAAAAAAAATTTTCATAAAAGGGGGGAATTTTTCAGTAAGGGTTAGGCGATGCATGGGATAATTAACATTCATGGTTCTTGTGTATTTGATGATCAATTGGTTTTGAAAGGAATTTCTATTTTTAAAAAAGAACTAAGACACTCATATATAAAAACGCGTATATTGTCAGAGACCCATATTTTTAAAAAAAAAAGGCCCCTTTTCATCGTACTTTTTTTTTTTTAATTATTCAACCCCAATTTTTTTTGTACAAAAAATTCCAAAATTTGTCTCCCCCAAAATATTATTCCATATTTACGGGGTTTTTCAAAATTACAAATAATTTTTTAAAAGGTTTTTTCATTCTATATTTGCCAGTGACCCTAATACCATAACAGATAATTTTAATTTTTTAATTGATTTTAATAGAAACGACCAGCCAAAAATTCATTAAGATAACCCCAAAAAATTTCGTTTTTGAAAAAATAATTTTTCTTATTTACTTTTGGTCTTTGACTTTTGATTGCTTTGTTCTGAAGAGAACAACATTTTTTTTTCTTCTTTAAAAATCAGTCGTTTTTAAAAAATTTTTTTATTTTATAAAAATTTTTCTTCAATGATAGCTGGTCAACACCCTTACTTCCTAAAAGCACATTAGTATCATCAGCGTAGTTTCCATGGCCGGAAATCTATTATATTCTTAATCATTTATATAAATAATAAATAAGATGGGCCCCAAAAACCCCCGAGCAATACCCAAATTACTTTTAAAAATTTGAGAATCATAGATTTTGCCATTTTTGTAATCGTACTTTTGTTGCCTTTCATTAAGATATGATGTTAACCATTTATATGCGTTCCTCTTATTCCATACATTTCCGTTTCCGCAAAAAACCCAAACAATCATACGCTTTTTGGTAAATCCAGAAACATTCCCAAGGCTACATCACCTTTTTTTAAAGGGGATCCAAAACTGCTTGCATAAACTGAAAAAAATTTTTTGGGGATTTTCCATCTAAGTACCCATGCTGGCATTTACTAAATAGGTTTTCTTTTCATTTTATTAGTCTGAACACATTGCCATTTCAAATAATTTTTGAAAAACCAGTTAATATACTAATTGGCCTATAATTATCCATATTCGGATCCCCTTTTTTTAAGAGGTTTTATAAGGGGGAATTTTTAAATTTTTAAAAAAAAAAATTTGTCTTAAATGAAAATTTTAATTAGATAACATAAAATATTTTTACATATATTTACAAATTTTTTTTATACTAGTTGGGATTTCGTCAATTCCATGATATGTTTGTTTTTTAAGCGTTTAGCTATTTCAAAAAGTTCTCGGTTTCACCCCTTTACATTATTATCATTACTAGCAAAACAACTTTTAAAAAAAGGCAGTAAAACTTTTTAAAAGGTTTGGACTACAGATATTTTAAAGATTGTTGTATTCATTTGCTTTCTTCGGGTTTCCCCTATTTGTATCCCCCATCGGCTATTTTCTTTACCTGTGATTTCCTTACAAACAGCCCACATGCATTTCATTTTATTTTCCGATTGCGTACTGTTTCTCTTTGTTTTATTCGAGATTGTTGTAATAAATTATCATATTCTTTTTTTTTTTTTTTTATACTGGGCTTTAAAATTTTGATTTTGCCTTGATAGCATTAAAAAAAGTCCGTTCCTTTACAAGTAATAATTTGAGGATCTCGGACGGGCGGATAAAAACAACTTTAAAAAAATTCTCCTGAAAAAATTTTAAAATGATTCATAAATACAGACCATTGCTTATCAACATCATTCCTAGAAACATTATAAACATCGGCAATGATATATCTATTTCTAAACCAAGCAGCAAAATTACAATAAACGGAAATAATTAAAATACAATACGAGGTAAAAAAAGGGTTTAAAAAAACACCTATAACAAAAAATTATAATATTCCTAAAAATAATTTAAATGTTCTATATGACCCTTGTTTTTTTGGAAACATGATCTATAACCTCTCCATATCCTTTCTAAGCTCACCGATATTATTTGAGGTTATTGGTTAAGACGATTAATTTCATTTACAATTTTTTCTCTCATTTCTTTCATGTTTGTGTTCACATTTTGACAAACGACATTCTTCAAGTGACCTCATAGAAAAGTGTCCAAAACTGTAATATCTGGACTATTAGGGTGGCCATCTAATGGTGCCCTAACGTCCAATCCACTGTTTTCGGCGATTGG
>JAHBCN010002879.1:83711-111863 GCA_019359885.1 Listronotus oregonensis | reverse complement strand
CGGGGATTTGACAAATTTCTAGGGGTTTTTGGGCGCTGATTAAAATCTGAAAAAATATTTTTGGCAACGTTTCGTTTCCGAGATCTTCAATCAAATTGAAAATTAAACACCCTTTTTTTCACTATATTCTCCCTTCTTTTTGTACACAATTCTTGATTTTTATACTAAAATGGCACACAATATTTTATAAACACCTTAAAACCTTGTATTTTTATTTATTTAACACCTTTTTTTCCATTAAATTGCGAACTTTTAAGTTCAAAGGCAGAAACCATATTTACTTAAAAATAAAAGTGTAAAAAAGGTGTAAAATAAACATAAAAACAATTTTTAAAAGGTGTTGTGAAATATTGTGTGATTTAGTGTAAAAATCAAGAATTTTGTGCAAAAAAAGGGAAGGAATAGTGTAAATAAGGTTAGTTTGATTTTTAATTTTGATGATGAATATCTCGAAAACAAAACATGCCAATTTTTTTTTTCAGTTTCGTAATCAGGCCCCAAAAACCCCTGTATACCAAATTTGGTCAAAATCGAGAGGAGGACCTTTCGGGGCAATTACCAAACAAATACAGAAAAAGCAAAAAGGAACTTTAACATAAAATTGTACTTCCTTTCATTCAATTAGAGGACCTGTATATATTAAAATTTGCCTGGTCTGTCCAGTAATCAATAATTTTGATCCTTTAAAAAAAGTGTACTAAATTATTAAATGAAATAAAAGTACCTAAATGTAAACCTTATTTATTTTTAATAATCCACAGAAATAGACAAAATTGGGGAAATCATCTAAAAGATATTTAAGATTGCTTACTTTTCTCACTAATATTTCCTATGAAATTTTCATTTTCTATTATTCATAATTGATATATTATTATTTATTCGGTTACCTAAGGTTACGTTTTATAAGAAGCACCTAATTTAAATAAAAAAAAATACTTACCTAAAGTTAAAAAAGACGGGTATGTTACCCTTGGATTTAAAACAAAACCATACAACCTCTAGTCATTTTATTGCGATATTATAAGTAACAAACAATAAACACAAAATTATAGTCACAATTTAATAAAAATAATTACTAAAATAGAAGGTTTTTATCAATCCAAAACGGTACTCCGGCTCTCATAAAATTATAATGTTTTGGCTAACTTCACACTGATTTATCAGTGTGTAAGTAGGCAAACATTAAATTATTTCGTGGAATTTTGTTATTGCGCAGAATCGACAGGGCCAACTCTGACAGTTATTTTCATACTGGGCTGGACATTTTTTGATCGAATGGGCCATACCATTGGGCTTCCATACACCTTTAAACTTCCTTGGGTGGACCGCATAGCAGACGGCCCCACCTATCTCAGATTTACGTATGTCTACTCATGTGCCGAACACCTTGTATACGGGGTGTTCTTTTTAAGCACTGTCTCTATTTTTTTCTACAATCCTCGTACAAGTTTGCCAAATTTGCGCGAACCTCTGTACAAACACTGCCCTTGTCAATATAGATAAACATGTACCAAATGTACAGGGTGCTTGTTGTTCATCTAAGCAAGAATTTTTACAAACTAATTTTTTCACATTTTTGATGTAGAATTTTCTTCAACAAATTTAATTTGAATGCCTTGTATATTTTTAAATAATCTAGTAACATTTTTTTGTTTTTTTTTCTTTCTTTCAGAAAAAGAGCTAAAAGTTACTCTTGAAATAAAATTGTGTATATATGAATACAGTAGTTATTTAATGTAGTTAATAGACATTATTGTTATTTTTTAATGTATTATTTTTGTTTAATATATATTATAATCCAAAAGCTGTATATTTTGTTGTGAAAATAAAGTTATTAATAAAAAAAAGTATGTGGGTTAATATGTTTTTTTATTTTATGATTTTTTTCGCCCGCGTGGTTTACACGATTTTTGCTGTTCTTTTCCGTTGTCGCAAGAATATTTCATACATTTGATACGTGCGACGACGACATCTGCCCTCATGTGTCTGGCCGTTGCGTCCCATCATCTCCTCGCATTTCGTCTCTCGTCACACACTTCGCGGCCTAGCGCGTGTCGTACGATTGAGCATTTTTAAATAATATTTCAATGATTATTTTTTTTACATAAATGGAGATGGTAAATGAGTTAGTACATAACATGTTATTAGGAATAATCTTTGAAACTATTAACATTTAGGGTGCTAATAATAGTAATCTATGGTTTCCCACCAAAATTTTTGATGGGAGAACTTTTGACAGCCCAAAAACCACGAATTTTTCGGACTTTTTTCAGTTTTTTTGATATATCTCGGAAACTAATAGTCCTATGATGGTTATCTGTTTGCAATCTTCAAAATCAACCACAAGAATTACCAAAAAAACAGAAAGATTTTGACTTTTAATTTGCCAAGCTCGTCACAAATATATTACAAACATGTGCCAGACAAGTGAAGATAAGGCACGTCTACTTGCTCTTCAGGCCCCTGAAAGTAATGCTTGGATTAACGCACTTCCATCTTCGTCCTTGGGAAATTTGTTAGACAACAAAACATTCCAATTTCCATCGCTCTCAGACTTGGTCTGCCTGTGTGTGGAGAGCACACCTGCGTTTCGGCGAAAATGCTGATATTTATGGCCTACATGGTTAAGCTGCAAAAAAAGCGCAGGGCGTTCTTCTAGACACAGTCAGATAAATGACATTATCAAAAGAGCTCTGATTTTAGCTGAAAATCCTTCTGTGTTAGAGCCTCTTGGAGTTTGCAGAAGCGATGGAAAACGGGTAGATGGAATGACCTTAATTCCCTGGAAATATGGAAAACAATTACTTTGGGACGCTACTTGCAGCCATACACTTGCAAAAATCCTATCTGGACAAAACTTCTAATTTTGTAGGTACGGCTGCTCGTATTGCCGAGAATAAAAAACATCTAAAATATAAAGAGCTTGAAGAACGCTTTATCTTCATTCCTTTTGCTGTTGAAACTTTTGGTCCTTTGGGTGATGAGGCTAAGGGTTTTATTAATGAAATTTGCAAAAAATACAATGCAAAAAATCTCGAAGTTTCATTATCCAAGAATTGGTTTAGCTTGCAACGGGGTAATGCAGCATCGGTATAGGAACAATCCAGGAAGACCTAGGACTTGATGAAGTTTATAATTTTTAAATATAGATTAAGTTATTTATTTAATTTTAGAATATTGTTATTTGATATTTATAACATTTTATATTTTAAAAAAATGTTAGTTGTAAAAAAAAATAAGAAACGCTATACCACCTAAAATATAAAAAATAATGTACGGACAGCTTGTGACTAGTACCGAAGTGGTTTAATGTGGCAAGTACACATAGTCCTATCGTTTTTATTCTGTATTTTTAAAAGAGATTAAATTTCCTACAATTTTCATTAACTAAAGTCTCGTCCAACTCTAACAGCAAGCGACTACAGACCGTCAAAGATTGTCATTTTTGCCAAATTGCAAAAAATCACCAAATTCTTCTATTAACTCCTTTATATTTCTTTAATAACTCGCCAAAGTATTATAAAAACATAAAATTGATTATGGTTGAAAATGAAAGAGCCCTATACCTAAAGTCCAAAATTTCTGTCAGTGACTCATTTATACGCCACCCAACCGACGAAGCGGTTGAATAAAAATCTAACACTAGTAAATGATTTTTAAGCCTATGATATACTTTTCCGCTCAAATAACAGTGAACCGGCCAAAAGTTTCATCGCCACGTTGTCATAATTCGCAAATAAATTAACCAGCCAGGATCGCACTTAAAATAGCACGCCAATATGTATTGAAATCATTGTTATCGAAAAGACAATAAAAGTGGCAACACACATTCCTTAGTTTACAACTTGAAGACCTTGAAAATAAAGCGTATCGACAGGGTTTTTGTGCTGTTCGATGATTTTATTTAGTTATTATTGATTATGGACAGATTTTGTGAGTTTAAATTTTAATTGTTATACAGGGTATTTTGAAAATATTGTAAATTTCTAGTAATAGTAGTACCTATATAGATATTGTTTTGTGCCAATTTTATTATAGTTTATCTTATTTAGTGTATATAATTGTATATACAGATTAAGTGTTGTTAAGTGCTTTTAATTCAGTAAACAATGAATATTAACCAACCTTTAACTAGTTATCCGCCTACAAAAAAAATTCAGTTAACGTTAAAAGAACGAATAATGGTTAAAATGTTTACCATGGTATTCGGGAACAAAATCCAGAACTAACCACTTTGGATGCTGCGAGATATTTTTCGCGTACGGTATTCTAAGTTTTAAAAGGCAAATAAACAATATTAGTAATTATTCGGATACTGGAAATGCGATTTTTTTGCACACTCTCTACTTTCCGATTGTTAAACATGAATCAGAAGCTGTTTTTTTGGCCGCCGAATTTCAAAAGAATAATAATTGAATTGTATAATTCCATTTACGACATATTCTTTAAATTCTGTCATTTGCACAAAACATTTAAAAAACTCATACCATTTTAATATTAAAAAAATCACTCAAAAAGTACGGAAAAAAACCTTAATTTTCAATAAAAAGTAGGTAAAACGTTTACGTCCGAAATTCTAAAAATGTTGACCTGTTGCCAAGTTGTAATAGTTTTCTTTATGACATTTTTATAAGGTATGCGAACCTTGCTTGCTCGGCCGCAATGTTTGATCAAAATATCCTCGATATGGAAATCCTAATATGGAACTCGAAAGACCCGAAATAGTTATTGGATTCTACGAGCTGATGATCTTAGGGCTTTCGTGTTACTTATATAGTTGATATTTTTGATGAAGCAATGCGTGTAAATAACGTATTTAATATTGAATTTGCAAGATCGGTGGTAAATTTGGGCAAGTCGGTGTACATGGATTGTCTATCGTTCTGTTTTACATTTTTAAATTTATGTTAAGACTGAAATTTTATAATTTTTTTTCATGTAGAAAAATAAAATCGAAAAAGGTAAAATTATTATGTATAAATGTATTTTTTTTTTTTTGAAAAACGTTGAGAAATCGCCAAAAAAACTCAAATTTGTGTTCTATGACCTCAAAATAGGAGGTGTGCAAAATTAAGCAAAAAAATTACATTTTTCATTAATCCGAATAATACCAAAATAATATAGGCTTGTTACTAATTTAAAGGGTTGATGAAAAATGTGGGAAAATCACTTTTGCGTAAAAAATATTTTCATGTTTTGACGAAATTTTATCATTTATTTTCTAAAATGCACACGCCACTGGAATTGATTCCCCTGACCCCACACAACCCGGGGCACTCTAAAAGCGAGCGATGCGTCATTGACAGAAATTTTGGACTTGAAGTATAGTTATGGTTTTTAGAGCGGAGGAGTGAAGGAGGGAGGGGTGACGCACAGTGTTACGATCTTACGGTACGACACGACAAAAATCATAACTCTGATTACACCAAATGCATTTTAAAAACGAAAATAAATTGTTATCCACAGCCTCGTCGCTTATAGTTTCTAAGTTTTGGTGCCACGACTGGGGTATACAGTGTGTCCCTAAAATAACCTATAAATTCATTTAAAATTTCGGGTTTTTTTCTTAAAAAAAAAACGCTTGGATCCGTCGATTTTTTATTTTGGTTGGGGTTTTTGGCCTGATAATTTCGTGTATACAGTGTGGCAGAAATACAACAGAGCTTAGTTAATTTTTTAAAATTGAAAAATAAAACATATTAATATAAGTAAATAAATTTTAATATAAAACGACTTAATATAAAAACCAATTCTTAAAATTAGTAATGGCTTGCAAAACAAAATAAATAACCAAAAATCAATAACGAATAAAATTTTAGGCTAATTATTCTGAATCAGAACTACTTGATTCTTCAATTAAATTTAAGTTACGAAAAATTTAAACAAATAGGGGAATTCACAAGATTTTTAATAAACACGTACTTTTTTAACTGCAAATCGAATTTTCAGGAATTTTTCAATTTTTGATTATAACTCGTAAAGTACTGCATTTAGATGAAAAGATTATTTAACTTAAATTAGAGATTTTGCAATAATACACAATTTATGTTTTATAAAATTTCTTGTAGCTTTTATAGTTTTCGAGATATTGACGTATAAAATTTTCTTTGGTCTAAATATTAGGTAAGGAACAAGATATCGAGATGCGGTTTTCGCGAGCTTGTTTAGGCATTATTTAGCTACTTTTTTATGAAAAAAAAAATCATACCAATGCATTTAATTTTTTTGAGAAAATGAACCATTTCTGTCGGAATGTCGAAAAAAGCCCTCTAGCGGAGACGTGTGAAACTAACAAAACTTTAAATATTTTAAGATATATAGCCCAAGAATAGCTCTTTTCAACTAGCTCAAATTTGTTAAAATCGGTTCAGCCGTTTCGAAGATACAGAGTGTGTTTGACGGAAACCTTTGAATACCCCCCACGACTTTATTTTTAGAGATATAGCAAAAATTGTCAAACAAAAAAGGTTCAGATTATCCTCGACTTTAAAAATCAGGTATTTTTTGTTAGGTTAATTTATCAAAATTCACAGAAACATCACTTTTTAGATTCAAGATTGCAGTTGCGCCCCCTAGCGGCCATTTCAAAAACTTGAAAATAATTTCCAGCTATTTCTCTTGACCAGTTTTACCAACAATATTTTTCCCAACGCTGTGCGATAAAAATTTTCTGAGATACAGCCGGCCTCCTTTCTTAGTTGTACACCCTGTACAATTTTAAATAATTACAAAAATTAAAAAAATGGACCCTGCGGGATTCGATCTTGGGACTTCAAGGATAAAACAACAACGCCTTAGCTCGTCCGACCAAAAGAGCAGTTAGAAATAATATAAGTTGTTATTTTGGAATCGAACAAGTTAGAAAAAAAATTAACACCTCAATATTTAATTTTTTAAATTATTTTTTGATAACTTTTTAATTATTAAACATAAAAAATTTAAAAAATTCTGTTAAGAACCTTTCGGACCATCCTCCTGCTGTCTAGAAGTAAAACTCTGCAAGTACTGTTTTAAAAATAAATAACACAATAAATAACACATTTTTTAAAATATTTTTAATTAAAAAAAAATTAGGCCTATATTACAAATATACAAAATTATGACTTCTTTTTGGGTAAAAATCTATCCAGTACATTATATGGTTTCTTCTTCTTTACATCTTTGATTTCAGGTAAAATGTCCTTAGTCGCCTTAATAAATTCCTACAAAAAAAAAAATTAGCACATAGCTACATACCTATACAGACAGGTCCAGTGTAGTAGAAACATAGGCAGGGAACTGATGAATTTACTACTGTCCGCTTCGATCGATAAACATCCGCATATTAACCGCACAAGATCTCAGTTTGTAATATGCTTTCGGACGGGTGTGTTGTATGGTTTAAGGCGCGCTTGAAAATTACGAAAAATAAATTTATGCGGTCTAATCTGTTGAGAAAACAGTTGATACTTAATACCGTTATTCATAAATGGGGAATTAAATACCAACAGCTTTATTTATCAGTTCATTAATTGCCAAAGAAAAATAAAACTAAGTTCTCTAAACCCAAAACTCATTTATAAAATTAAAATAGTACGCAATGAAACAATAAATATTTATAAACGTAAAAAATACTCTAAAATAAAATTATAATAAATATTCAAACAAACCTCCTTCTTGCGTAAAGCATTATCCCAAACGAGCGTAAAAACCACGTCTATCGTTTGTTATTAGTCCTATCATAACCACCAACCTTATTTTTTAAATAACCCCACAAAAAGAAATCATTAGAAGCAAGGTCTGGTGATCTCGCGGGCCACAAAATGGTTTCACGTCCACTATCAAACGGTTAGGAAACGTATTGTTGAAACATCTTTAACAATACGTCCATTGTGAGCTGGGACAACCATCTTGCTGAAACCAGATATTACCAAATCTTACTCCTAATAATTGGCGAATTGCCGGTACAATTTGTTGTTGTAACAGATCCAAATAAATTGCTGCAGTTAAATTGCCTTCAATAAAAAATGGTCCAATAAGGTGTTCTCCCACCATATCAGCCCAAACATTCAATTTTTGAGGATACTGGGTTCGAACCTCAAAATACCTGTGTAGGTTTTCACGAGACCAATATCGAACTTGAATTGGATTATGTCGATTTAATAATGGAAAGGACGATTCATCGGTGAAAACAATCGATCTAAGAAAGTTTTCATCTGTATTTGCTCTTTCCATTATTAATTCGCAAAACTCCATACGTCGAAATTGGACTTCGGGAAAAATTTCATGTGTTTTTCGGACCTTGTAGGATCGGAAGAGGTCTACTGGTTACAGTGGGGTCTTGTTCAGCAGTAACACAAATGAATGCCTCTTTTAATTCCCGTTCTTTATTTACGAGTTCCAGTTATTTATGTTTTTGGGGAGACACACCCGTGGGTCTCAAAATTTTGGATAATTCTAAAAATTGTTTTCAGATATGGTAAGGTCTGTTTTCGAATGCTTCGGGAAAAGATTCGTGAATTTGTCGATATGATTATCCTTGGAAATACCATTTTACAATTTGAACCTTTTCACGAAGTTCGTAAACGACAATTATTATTTATTTTTAGTGAAGTAACGAGTTTCCAAGAGAACTTACCACGTATTTGCAATGTGCGCTGCAAGAAAGCAAATAACATTTAAATTCAAAATTAAATCTTCAAAAACATTCCACATTTTTATCGCATCGTTTTTGCGAGTTTTGTTTCGCTAGCTCGAGTCAGGCGAATGTAAGTCAATTCGCCTAAGTGTTTCTACTACAGTGGACCTGTCTGTATGTAGACAAAAAATTGTTTACTCTCACTACGTTCTGAAATGTCCTCAAGCGTGAAAAAAATTAAGATATGAACAGTTATAATTTTTTTTTCGTATTAAAGGTTTACGAGCACTGAATACCTATAAAACAGGAGTATCGCGAGAGGGGTGGCCCAAAAAAAATTATGGTCAAGGCCGATTACTCTTTTTAATGAAATTTTTTTGATATTCCCCGTATAAATTTGGATCCCGTACTATTATTGTAAGCATCTAGCATACTTCGAAAATAAAAAAAACACCATTTAAATACTGAAAAACTTACTTTTTTAGCTTCTTCGTGCACGATCTTCTTGGTGCGCGCCTTCTTCACGGAGCCTCCTTTGCCTTTGGCCTTGTTTCGCGGTTCAAAGTTCACTTTGGGCGGTTTCAGATACTGAAAAGGCATTAAACGATTAAAAATTGTCCTGAAAAAATCCACCACATCACTCACCAATAACTTCGTCTTGGCCTCGACTTTATCCCGTAAAGTCGGTACGTCCACCTCCGCTATCACAGTCGGGTCCAACGTGATCAGGTCAGGTTGGATCTTAAAAAAAAATTGGTTAAATTGCACATATTTTTTTTACTGGCTAAAAATTATTTTATAAATTATTTTTACCGCTTTTTATTTGATGTGATCTCATTATATACAAAAATAAACTAATTTAAAACAATATTATAATAAAAAAGTCATGTCCCTTACGGGATTCGAACCGGGAACTTCGAGAACAAAACAGCACCGTTGTAAACAGCACGATCATATATTATGCTGTTATTATTATGATTGCTATGCTATTATGAAAAAAAGAAATTTTTAACGTATTTTTAAGAACTTTAGATATTCTCCGGGGATATACTATGATCACCATGTTCCTACCTTTTCTAAAAAATTGGGTAAATTGCACATATTTTTTTTACTGGCTAAAAGTTATTTTAAAAATTATTTTTACCGCTTTTTATTTAATGTGATCTCATTATATACAAAAATAAACTAATTTAAAGTAATATTATAAAAAAAAAGTAAAATCCCAGGGATTGAACCGGAACTTCGAGAACAAACGGGGCCAGTGTAAACAGACGATCATATTATATGCTGTTATTATTATGATTGCTATGCTATTATGAAAAAAAAAAATTTTTTAACGTATTTTTAAGAACTATAGATATTTTATATACTATGTCCCCATGTTCTCTTTAAAATTTTAAAATTTTGGATTATTTTTTTTTCAAAAAAATTATTTTAAAATTATTTTTCACCGCTTTTTTTAATGGGGATCTCAATATATAAAAAATAAACAAATTTTAAAACAATATTATAATAAAAAAGCATGTCCCTTACAGGATTCGAACCAACTTCGAGAAAAAAACAGCACGTTGTAACAGAAAAAGATCATATATTATGCTGTTTTTATTATGATTGCATGTATTATGGAAAAAAAATTGGGAAATTTTTAAGGTATTTTTAAGAATTTTGATACCTTTTCTAAAAACCCCTTAACTTCCGCCTCCTCCTCTGCCCCTTTGCTCTGGAACGGATTCGCCTCAACGTCCAGATTCGCTTCGCCAGCGCCGGGAACAATAAACTGGTGAATCCCCGACCTGTGGCGACACCAGGACCCCCCGAACGGAAAAAAAAGAAATTCCGGGGAAATAAAAAAGAATAATTAAGACAAAAGTTTTTTTTTAATTTTAACCCTTTTGTAAATGGCATTTTACACAATTAAATTAAGAAAAACCCCAAAAAACAAAAATTTTTATTTTAAGAATAATTAATTTTTTATTAAAACGGTGGTAGACTTGCAACCGAAACGTTAATATACAGGGTTTTCCTTAATGACATGCTAATAAGGGGTGATTCTTGGCTTTTTTTAAAAAAAACTTCCATAAAGGTTAAAGTCTTAACTTTTGAGATACAGGGTGATAATTAAAAAAAAAATTTTTTTTAATAATAACTGAGGTAATACTGTAGGCATTTTCATGAAATTTTGTGCATGTCTTCTATGACAGGGTGTTTTTTTTTCCGGGGTTTTCCAAATAAGAAAGGACCCGGGGTTATCAAAAAAAATGTTTATCGCACAGCGTTGGGAAGAAAATATTTTGTGTAAAAGTGGTCAAGAGAAATAGCTAAAATTTTTTTAAGCTTTTGAAATTGGCTCCGGGGGGGGTAATACAATCTTATATCAAAAAAAATGTTTTTGAATTTTTATTTTTAAAAAAAAAAATTTATTTCAAATAAATAACAAAACCTTTTTTTTTAAATTTTTGTGATTCAAAAAATAAATATGGGGGGGGGGAAAATTTCCTTTATCCAAAAGGGTGGATTTTAAAGGGGTTTAAAAAGGGTTTTTTGGGTTAAAAAAATTATAATTTTTAATTTTTATTTCACGTTCCCCCGGGGGTTTTTTTTGAACTGACAGTGTGGGAGCGCAGGGGAATAATTAATAGAAAATGGGGTTGAATCTATAGGTTTTTTGAGACATTGGACGTTTTACCTTAAGATGTGATTGCCAGGACCATCACTTTTTTTTCCTTGTTAGCAGTTCTTACTCACATCAATCCAGTATTTTCACTAATTATTTAAACCCCGTATTATCGGCCAAAAGAGTTTGAGTTTTTTAAAAACTTTATTTAAATTTTTGGGGTAAATTTTATATATTTTTATTCATTTTTGTGAGCCCCGGTTCCCTTTTGGGAGATGGAGAGAGAGGTAGGGTTTTTTCCTTTTCCTTTTCCGGTTCTGTTGATCAAATAGGGGGAAAAAACAGGGGAATAAGGGGAAAAGAGATAATTACCTAATTAATATTTAAAAAAAAAAAAAAAAATATAATTAATGGGGGTCGAACAAAAAATGGGTTAATTTTTGAAAAAAAAAATTTAAAGCTTTATAATTTTTTTTTACAAAAAAAAAAGGAAATAATGACCAAAAGGGGGAAAAGACCGATTTCTTTTTTCCCTTTTCCAAAAATTAAAAAAAAAAAATTTTTTATTCAATAATAAAAAAAAATTCTACAAGAAATTTTATAGAAATTAATTTTATTTTTTGGGGCCTTTTTTAGGTTAAATAATTTTTTAAATGCAAACTTGTTTTAAAAAAAACGAACTCCAGGGTATCCCTTTAAAAAAAACCTGAAAATTGTTTATTGATTATAATTGTAAAATATTCATTTAGGTGAAAAGATTAAATAACCTAAATTAAAGGTTTTAAAAATACAAAATTTTGTCATATAAAATTTTTGTAGCTTTTATTTTTTTAGATATAGACGTATAAAATTTTTTTGGTCTAAAATTGGGAAGGAACAAGAAAAGAGATGGGGTTTTCCCGCTGGTTTAAGCATATTTAGCTACTTTTTTTTAAAAAACTCATACAATGCTTTTAAATTTTTTTTGAAAAAATTTAAACCCCTTTTGGAATTTAAAAAAAAACCCCAGCGGCGAAATGTAAAACTAACAAAACTTAATTAAAACATTTATAGCCAATAATAGCTCTTTTAACTAGCCCAAGTTTGTAAAAATCGGTTAGGTTTTAAAGATACAGGTGTTTTTACGGAAACCAAATTCCCCTTTATTTTTGGGTTTTACAGAAAAAATTGTCAAAAAAAAAAAGGTTCAAATTATTGACTTTAAAATCAGGTATTTTTTGTTAGCCTAATATGCAAAATTCACAGAAACATCACTTTTAGATTCAAGATTGCAGTTACGGCCCTAGCGGCCATTTCAGAAACTTGAAAATAATTTCAGCTGTTTCTCTTGACCACTTTTACTAAAAATATTTTCCCCAACGCTGTGTAATAAACATTTTCTAGATACAACCAAGGAAGTTTAAAGGTGTATGGAACCCCAAATGCTGTGGCCCATTCGATCAAAAAATGTCCAGCCCAGTATAAAAATAACTGTCAGAGTTGGCCCCGCCAATTTTTGCAAAACAAAATTCCACGAAATAAAATTTAATGTGTTTACTTACACACGATAAATCATGTGTAGTTAGGCAACAAATCTTTTATGAGAGCCGTAATGGTCTTAGGTTGTCTAAGGTTTTTGGTGCAAGGGCCGCGCGGCCTATGAAACTATCCGCGCTGTATCGTCAACCGTCGTCGTCTCATCATTCGTCATTTTCGTTGTGGTTTGTCCCCTTTTGCGCCGATTGTTTTGCTTTGTGTGTTTGTTTTTTGATTGATAAAAACCTTATTTTAGTGATTATGTTTTTTAAAAATGTGACTAAAATTTTGTTTATTGTTTGTTACTTATAATATCGTAAAAAATGAAGAGGTTGTAGGTTTTGTCTTGCAAACCAAGGGTAAATACCCGGGCTTTTTTCTTTAGGTAATTTTTTTTTATTTAAATTAGGTGCTTCTTATGAGACGTAACGTTAGGTAACCGAAAAATAATAATATATCAATTATGAATAATAAAATAATGAAAATTTCATAGAAAATAGAGTGAGAAAAGTAAGGCAATCTTAACTATCTTTTAGATGATTTCCACAATGTTTGTGTATTTCTGTGGATTATTAAAAAGAAATAAGGTTTACATTTAGGTACTTTTATTTCATTTAATAATTTAGTACATTCTTTTAAAGGATCAAAATTATTAATACTGGCAGACCAGGCAAATTTTAATATATACAGGTCCTCTAATTGAATGAAAGAAAGTACAATTTTATGCTAAAGTTCCTTTTTGCTTTTTCTGTATTTGTTTAAAAAGAAATTAGATTTTTGGTTTCTTAAACTTACATTATCAACTTTTTAAGCTCGACATACTGTAGACACATAATATTTAACGGATACTGTTACAATGGATACCTAGGTATCAAAGGTGTTTAACCACTGTTATTCTGTCTTATGAATGTTTGTTATAAGTAAAAAGTATATGCCTAAAAAGCACATACGTACATAAAAATGTTCACTTTTTAATGTACAACCAGAATCTTAGGATTAGATTAAACTCATTTACACTATCTTGCCCTTCTTTTATCACAAAATTGGTGATAAATACATGAAACTATCATACAATGTTTAAAATTTATTTAAAAAAAATCTTGTTTTTTTATTTATTTACAAAGATTTTTGGTAAAAATACAAAACTCACAAAAATATCGACCATTTAAATAGAAGGCTTCTTTCCATATTATATCAGATGATATAAAATCCAATATTACACAATAATTTTAAATATTCTATGGTAGTATCGTTTAATAACCAACAATTTTGTGCAAAAAATAAAAAAATAGTGAATGCTTGAATTTGACATTTGATGATGTCAACTTTATAGATAGTAACAAAGAATTATGGAAGTCCGGCTCTGACCTACTATTCAATGCAACTCCGCGGGGCCAATTCCCCTATTCCCGCTGCCCTGCACGCCTGGACAATTTTGTTCTACAGTATTGGGCTTCCATACACCTTTAAACTTCCTTGGATACAACCGGTGTCTTTTTTTATTTGGACACCCGGTACAAAATTTTTTATTTTTCTACCAGTAGCGTCCGTGCGATTTTTGCATAAAATATTTTTGGAAAAAATACTACGCCACTGCTTTCTCTTAAAATAAAAATTACTTTTAAAATCCTCGTTAATTTTTGAGTAAATTTGAAATAAATGATTTATATAAAAAATACCATAAAAAATATTTTTTTTTATTTTGGACTAAAATTTTTGGTGAAAATCACATTTTTGTTTATATCTCCTTTACTATTTATCTATTAAAAATGTTTATATAACTTTTTATATAGACAATTTAAAAAGCTGTATTTTTTGTTTTATAAATTTTTTGTATTTCTTATAGTTTTTGAGATATTAACGTTTTTTTTTTAATTTAAAACGTCAATATCTCAAAAACTATAAGAGATACAAAAAATTTTATGGAACCACAAAAACAGCTTTTTAAATTGTCTATATAAAAAGTTATATAAACATTTTTAATAGAATGAATAATAAAGAAGATATAAGCAAAAATGTGATGAATTGAGGAATTGATCCCGAAGTAAAACGATTTTTATATTTTTAAGCGAAAACCATGCGTCGGACAAAGAAAAACTAGGAAATCAAATTTGCACAAAAATAAATAAGGATTTTAAAGGGGATTTTTATTTAAGAGAAAGCAGTGGCGTAGTATTATTGTCTCAAAAATATTCAATCCAAACCCGTACGGACGCCACTGGTAGAGAAAATTAAAAAATTGTAAGGTGATCAGTTAGGTAAGAGGGCCATATCTCATAAGATATTGACGTGATAGATTTGAGAAAAAAATCATAATAAAGTCGCCAAAGAGAATTGCTGGAAATTATTTCGAGTTTGTCGAACGTCCGCTAGAGGGCACAACACAAGTAGAAAAATGGGATTTTTATAGAAATTTGTCTAATGAAAGTATATCGATTATATCATTTTCATATTTACTGACAGTTTCCCTACATTTTTTGTCTAAAACGTTTTGTTCTATTTATCAAAATAAAGCGGTGGGGGAAGTTCAATTGTTTTTTAAACAAACCAAATTTCTCCCGTTTCTTTTGACGATTTTAAAACTTAGGCTCATGAAGAGCATAATTTGCACTACAAAACGCTTATTTGGTTTTGAATTTTTGATTTTAGTTTCCGCAGATGGTTAAATGAATAGCAATTTTGAGTTTTTCAAAAAAACAAATGTAATGGTATATTAATTTTTTATGTATTTTAAAAGATGATAAATTTCTCTATAATTTAATAAAAAAATTTATTATCTACCTTTTTTGAACCGTTGATATTGAATATAATTTTATTACATTAAAAAATTGGCACGCCACTGTTTTTTATCAAAATAAAATCAGTTTTGTAATCGCTTATTAGTTGCTAACAAAAAGAACCTCTTGACTTTTTTCGTTAGACAAACGGTTTTGGATTAAAAAATAAAATAGGTTTACATACTGTTTACAATGATAATTATAAGGTAACAGTATGTAAACCTATTTTATTTTTTTAATCCAAAACCGTTTGTCTAACGAAAAAAAGTCAAGAGGTTCTTTTTGTTAGCAACTAATAAGCGATTACAAAACTGATTTTTATTTTGATAAAAAACAGTGGCGTGCCATTTTTAATGTAATAAAATTATATTTTGGTCAATATCAACGGTTCAAAAAAAGGTAGATAATAAATTCTTTTCATTAAATTATAGAGAAATTTATTCTCTTTTAAAATATATAAAAATTAATATACCATTACATTTGTTTTTTTTTAAAAAAAACTCAAAAATTTGCTACCATTTCAGTTAACGCCATCTAGCGGCGACAGCAAAAGTCAAAAATTTAAAACCAAATAAGCGTTTTGTAGTGCAAATTATGCTCTTTCATATGAGCCTAAGTTTGCTAAAATCGGTCAAAAGAAACGGGAGAAATCTTGGTTTGTTTAAAAAAACAATTGAACTTCCCCCACCGCTTTATTTTGATAGATAGAACAAAACGTTTTAGACAAAAAATGTAGGGAAACGGTCAGTAAATATGAAAATGATATAATCAATATACTTTCATTAGACAAAATTCTATAAAAATCCCATTTTTCTACTTGGTGTTGGTTGTAACGCCCTCTAGCGGAAGTTTGACAAACTCGAAAATAATTTCCAGCAATTTCTCTTGGCGACTTTTATTATGATTTTTTTTTCTCAAATCTATACAACCAATATCTTATGAGATATGGCCGCTCGCTACCCTTAACTGTTCACCCTGTACATCAGAAAATGCAACTTGATGCATAGAAGACATGTACCAAATTTCATTAAGATATCTACAATATTATCTCAGTTATTATTAAAAAACTGATTGTTTTAAAAACTTTATCACCCTGTATCTCAAAAGTTAAGACTTTTAGAAAATACGTCCATAGGAAGTTTTTTTTTCTTAAAATGAGTCCAAAAATAACCCCCTTAAATATAAGCATATCTTTAAGGAAAAACCCTGTATATTTTTATTGTTGAGGGTTGTTTCTTTATTGTTTTTCAAGCCGATTTCTGTGCACACCTAGATCTATACCCTGGGATCAGGAGCGAAGCGGTCCCTTTTTGCGTGAATCCCTACGAAGAATAATTTGTTATAAACAGATCTTACCTATATAATTATTAAATCTATGTCTTAGGTAAGGTCTCTTGGCTGTAGTCGTACAACAGTCTCTGTACACTTCCACGACATTCCCCATACCGACAGCCAACATCTTCTTCTGCGAAAAGGCGACGTTCGTGGCAGCAGACACGAGTTTGTACTCTTGCAGGGGCCCCTCCAGCTTCCTGACGTCCCATATTTTCAATTCTCGATTTGTGGCAGCTGTCGCCATATACCTGAAAACACGATATTATCGGCCGAGTGATGATTGCGTTGTTAAATTTAGCAATGGACTTAGCAATTGTTAAAAGTTAACAAGGGTTTAGAATGTTTAACAAAACGTCATGTCTGTGTTATTCAATGATTTTAGTAGGCAACCTCAAATCTGACATTTTGTTAAACATTCTAAACGTTTTGTTTTAACATGCTAAGGTGCTAAATTTAACAACGCGATCATCGTATCGTAACGTAACGTATGTCTTTCTTGAAAATATCCGTCATTCCCAAGTAATAATATACAGCAGGGTGTTAACAAGGAAGTTTAAAGGTGTATGGAAGCCCAATGCTATGGCCCATTCGATCAAAAAATGTCCAGCCCAGTATGAAAATAACTGTCAGAGTTGGCCCCGCCGATTCTGCGCAATAACAAAATTCCACGAAATAATTTAATGTGTTGCCTACTTACACACTGATAAATCAGTAATGGTCTTAGGTTGTCTAAGGTTTTTGGTGCAAGGGCGCGCGGCGCGTATGAAACTATATCCGCGCTGTATCGTCAACCGTCGTCGTCTCATCATTCGTCATTTTCGTTGTGGTTTGTGCCCTTTGCGCCGATTTTTTTTGCTTTGTGTGAGTACCTATATTTTGTGGTTGCAGAAGTTTTTTGGATTGATAAAAATCTTATTTTAGTGATTACTGTTTATTAAATTGTGACTATAATTTTGTGTTCATTGTTTGTTACTTATAATATCGTAACAAAATGAAAGGGTTTTGTCTTCAAATCAAGGATATACCCGGCATTTTTCACTTTAGGTCAGTATTTCTTATATTTAAATTTAAGTACTTCTTATGAGACGTAACGTTGGTAACCGAAAAAATAATATATCAATTATGAATAATAAAATAATGAAATTTCATAGGAAATAGCATGAGAAAGTAAGGCAATCCTAAATTCTTTTAGATGATTTCCACAATGTTTGTGTATTTCTGTGGATTAAAAAGAAATAAGGTTTATTTAGGTACTTTTATTTCATTTAATAATTTGTTCCCCTCTTTAAAAGGGATCAAAATTATTAATTACTGGGCAGACCAGGCAAATTTTAATATATACAGGTCCTTTAATTGAATGAAAGAAAAGTACAATTTTATGCTAAATTCCTTTTGCTTTTTCTGTATTTGTTTAAAAGAAATTAGATTTTGGTTCTTAAACTTACATTATCAACTTTTTAAGCTTGACATACTGTAGACACATAATATTTAACGGTACTGTTACAATGGATACCTAGGTCCCAAAGGTTACTAAACATTTTTAACCACTGTATTCTGTCTCATGAACTTTTGTTATTAGTGAAAAGTATATGCCCAAAAAGCAGTTATAAAAATGTCCTTTTTAATGTACAACCAAATCTTAGGATTAGATTAAACTCATTTACACTATCTTGCCCTTCTTTTATCACAAAATTGGTGATAAGTACATGAAACTATCATACAATTTTTAAAAATTTATTTTTAAAAATTCTTGTTTTTATTTATTTACAAAGTTTTTTTGGTAAAAAATACAAAACTCACAAAAATATCGACCATTTAAATAGAAGGTTTCTTTCCATATTATATTAGATGATATAAAATCCAATATTACACAATAATTTTAAATATTTTATGGTAGTATCGTTTAATAACCAAAATTTTGTGCAAAAAATAAAAAACAGTGAATGCTTGAATTTGACATTTGATGATGTCAACTTTATAGATAGTAAAAAAAGAATTAGGGAAGTCCGTTCCCTGACCTACTCTTCATTGCGCAAACTCCGCGGGGCCAACCCCCCTATTCCGCTGCCCTGCACGCCTGGACAATTTTGTTCTACAGTATTGGGCTTCCATACACCTTTAAACTTGTCCTAAACCTCTTAGTTTTTGAACTACATGGTGTTAATATTTTAAGGAAAAAAGTGAGTTTTTCATCATAATTTATTATCACTCGTAGATATTTTTATAAAATTTTGTACACATCTTTTCATCATTAGGTAGCATTTTTTGACGTAAAAGATTTTTTTTTTTATTTTCATCAATAACGTCGATACGGGGTTTGAACTGACAATTTTGAAAAAAAATGGTACGTCACTGATTTTTCTAAAGACCAAAACTGTTTTTGAAATCTCCATTTATTTTGAAGCAAATTTGGTCTCTAGACTTACTTTCGTACGAATTACCGTTTTCGCGTAAAAGAATAAAAACCAAAAATTTTTTTCCTTCAGTTCATTGCGACTGACAAGAAACAGGCCTGTAGTTCAGTATGTCCGTTTTCTTTCCATTTTTAAATATTGGGCAAAATTTTGCAACCTTCCAACACTCTTGATATTTGGCTTGCCTTAATGATAGATTAAAAATTTTGCACAAAGGTGAGGCCAATATATGTATGGTATCTTTAATAAAAAAAAACTAGGCAAAGATTCTGGACTACTAGACAGTTTAGGCTTAAGTCTTCTTGAGATCTTTATCACACTATATAAACCCCAGTCCCGAAAATCGACAGGCTAGCATGGAAGCAAGAAATCAGTATAATCAGACCATCTCAGAAGCAAAAGACCGTTTTAACAATCGAATAAAAGATAAAGTTCTCTTTGCTCAAATGGCAGTAAAGCTTTTTTCTTTTGCAAAAATAAATCCTAACTTTTCCAAATTCTTTTCCACCCCTAATCTTGAAGATGGAATTGTCTCTACCTCCAAAGGAAAAGCCGAACTATTTGCCAAACAATTTGCTGCCAATTCTACCTTGATCCTCCTACTAATCTTCCTCTTCCAACAGTTGTCCCTGTTTCCCCATAAAATGTCCGATATAATTTTTAAAGTCAAACAGATCAAGCGTATTCTTTCTTCTTTAATACTAAAAAATCTCTGGGCTGGATGGATACCAGCAATCGTCTTAAAAAAATGTGCTCCCGAGCTTGCACCCATTTAACTCGCCTCTTTCAATCTCTTACGACACGGGCATTTTCCCGGAGAGTTGGAAAGCTGCACGTGTGCAACCTGTCCCCCAAAAAAAGGGTCCAAAAGTCTCCTTCTAACTATAGACCTATATCTCTTCTTTCAGTTGTTTTGCAAGGTAAGGAAAAATTCATTAATTCCCAAATCTTAAGTATCTGGAAAAAATGATCTTACATGATAGACAATATGGTTCCGTCACAGTAGATCCACAGCTGATTTTTTTTCCTTTGTCTCACACAACTGGAACAACCCCCTTGAGTTTTTGGGAATCCCGATCGTTGCTCTTGACATATCCAAAGCTTTCGATCAGGTCTGGCATGATGGGCTTCTTAACAAACTTCCTTTTTGGTCTTCCACCTAAGCTTTGCTCTTGTTTCCCCAGTTTTTTTTATTCACGTATATCAGTTAGTGTAGATGGTCATTCCTCCAGCTTCTACCAAATTAATGCTGGGGTGCCCCAGGGCTCGTGCTGGCACCCACGCTGTTTCTTCTACACATTAACGATCTTCTCTCTTCCACAATCAATCCCATTCATAGTTTGCTGACGATAGTCCCTCCACTCTAGTATTCAATTTCTTAAGCCACCGTGTAATTCTGATTTTGAAAACAAGCGCAGGTCAATGCAGATATCTCTTCACAAGACCTCAAACTTATCTTGGATTGGGGCGCCAAAAATCGTGTTCAGTTTAATGCCTCAAAAACACAGTCATGTTCGCTGTCGCGAAAAAGTCTGCAATGCTCATCCGTTGCATATGAGCGGCCAAGTTCTGCAGAACAAAGAGTCGTTTAATCTAGTCGCGTTACTTTTGAGAATAACCTCAACTGGCACAAACACATTTCATCCATAGCTTCGGCAGCTTCAAAAAGATTGGATTCCTCTTTCAGCAGAAAATATTTCTCTTCTTCCAATCTGTACATTTGTATGTATCCCAAATCAGACCCTCTTTGGAATATTGTTTCATGTCTGGGGAATGGCGTCCCCACAACACTAGCATTCTGGACTCCATTAAAAAAAGAGCTGTTCGTCTTATTAATGATCAACGCTCACAGAAAGGCTCCCTCTTCTTGCCCATCGTCGAGCTGTAGGGGATCTGTCGCTCTTCTATAGGTATTTTCAGGCTTCTGCTCAGAGGAATTGGCCAGTATTATTCCTTCTCTGGCAGCTCCCACAGAGCAACACGTAGTGCAACTTTATGCATCCTTTTACAGTTCAGTTAGAGAGGCCCCGAACTTCCGCTTTCTTCGTTCCTTTATTCCTAGAGTGTCAAGACTATGGAACCTGCTGCCCCAGAAGTTTTTCCTTCTCCTCCCAATCTCCAAAAATTTAAGTCCCGTGTGAACAAACTCCCTCTCACCACACTGAAGACACCCACGGTACGTTAGTACTTAGGCATCAGCCTTCGTGGACTGTCCCAAGATAAAAAAAAACTATTCTCTGTAAATGATGGAACTGATAACAAATCATGACCCAGTCCATCTACAACTTCAGTTTCCGTCTCTCGAAGGCTGGAACGATCGCAGATACTGCCAAATTAATCTGCAAAGGCCGACACTATCTCCCTAGGATTGTTCAAAGTTTGTTCCCGAAAATTCATAATACTTGCTGCTTTTATCCATTTTTATCGATGTTCTATTTAATGAGGTTTTGATGGAAACGAATAAAATTGTATATCTGTTTTTAACGTTTTATTAATATTTATAGTTTCAATAAGTTATTGTAATATATTTATGTATTAAATTTGAAAAGATTACAAAGAAATAATTAAATAAAAAATAACATGATTCGTGAGTCAGTATTGAAATGCCTGTTTATAAACAGCTCGTCCTCACGTACGAACTTACAAAACTGACGAGAGAGGCGCCTCTAGTTCTTACGCAGGTTCTCTATACACGAGAATAATATTTTTTCGTCACATCGGCAACACTGTTACGTGCAAACTTTCATAAAAAAATCTTTTTGACGAAATGAGACCCTTAATAATTTATATAGCGAATCCATTCGCGCCGCGAAAATTGGATCCATTATGGGGTTCGGGGCATAATGTTTTTCTCAAAAACGGTATAAGTTATCGATAATTTACAAAAACTACACATTCCTATTTTAGGGATATAAATCAAAGAATTTAAAAATATATGGCCAAAAAAAGATAATTTATGGAAATTTATCATATTCTGTACAAAATGTAATATTTTAATTAAATGTAGATACCAGAAAAGAAAAACTACAGTGGCGTACAACCATTTTTTTATTTCAACTAAATATCAAACAAAATTAAAAGTCATATTCTAAACATATACCAATTTTTTTATAATGATGAATTTTTTTAATAACGAGTATGACCTCCTCTGATTTATCACTGCGCGACACCTTCTTGGCATACTCAGAATTAAATTGGGCCATATCTTCTGAGCTATGCAAACAAGCAGCATTTAACGCAGCAAACAGTTGTTCTTGGTTCTGGAATTGAGGGTTTTCACGCAAAACCGTTCTTTGTAGCATATCCCATGCATGCTCGATTGGATTTAGGTCAGGTGATTGAGCAGGCCATGGCAAAACGGTGATTTGGTTGTCTTGTAAAAATGTGCAGCATGTCTAGCGACATGAGGACGAGCGTTGTCTGCATCAATATAAAGTCTGGTCCAACAAGTCTTGCATGGGGTAAAAAAATGGTTGAAGAATCTCTTCCACATATCGATGAAGTTCTTCCGCCGAGTCGTATTCCAGCCCACACCATTACGTGCCACCTCTATAACCGTGGACTTCTTGCACATTTTCCAAGACTCTTTGTAGTCCAGGTTCTCTCCATATCCTCAGTCTTCTTGAATCCGGATGCAACCCAAACCGAGATTCATCTGTAAAAAGAACTGGGGCCCATTGATTATTAGTCCAATTCTCGTGTTCTGTTGCCCAAGCTAAACGAGCAGCGCGATTTCCTCTAGAAAGTGGCTGGCATCTCAATGGTCGTCTATTACGTAGTCCACCTTCATGCAATCTGTTCCGAACTGTAGAATTTGAAATTACGATATTATGCGTTTCGCGTACCCGATTCATTATTTCTGGAACAGTTACTGTGGGATTTCTTCTAGCCATTTGCACAATAAAACGATCTTGAGCAGGCCGAGTCAGCCGTGATGGACCTGGATGTCTTTCAGAAACATCACCTGTTTCTTGGAAACGTGCCCATAATCTTGAGATTACGCTCTGTGGTGTGTGGAGAGTTTCAGCAACACGAGCTTGCCTAGTACCAGCTTCTAACATTCCAACAGCTCGCAACATTTCATCCCGGTTAAGATGGCGTCTTTGCATGATAAATAAGTAACAGATGGAGTCTATACTCTACTTTGGATTACAATATACTGACCAATATTTTCACAATTTTAAACTGATATGTCCACCTACTTTGATTTAAAAACAAGTTTTCGCAGAAGTCCCATTTTTGAACCGTAAAATAAAGTAGTCCATTTTTTATACAAAAAAAAACATTAAAATGCCCATCTCTTATCAATATTCTTAACATATTTTACCTACCCAAAACATTTAAATACGATAAAAACTCGTTTACACTCATTGAAATAAATATATCCCTAGACCATTGCGGTGTGTGTATATGAAAGCCAACACTTAAATCTAGGCTTCTGCTGTAATAGTTTTTTAAATTTGGATTTTAGTTTTTAATATTTCCTTGAGTGAAAGTCACCCAAAAATCGGTTATGTTTAGATACATTTTCCTTTTTTAACTGATTTTATATTTCAAAAATCCGTTACAGGAGGGGCATAGATTTTTTCCCTTCCCCTTAAAATGGTTTTATAATTTATGTAATTTAAGTAAAAAAATAGTTACCGAAAACGTTATTTCCTGTAGGCTTGCAATCGGAAACAACTTTGCATCGATACCCCGGGAATTTTGGGAAAGAACCTAAATAAAATATAATATTTTTAATGCGCTATACAAAAATTGTGGTAGTGGAGTTTGTTAGTCTCCGCCCCGCTCTCGCGTCCTTTCACCCGACCCCTAAGGTGTTGGTAAATGCACTTTTTTTAATAGATTACATTGTTGAAACTTACTGAAAACTTTCCCCAAACAATATCATTTGTATATCGACAAAAATAAGTTGTCTTGCTATTATTCGGGAAAAGGGCGATACGTTCTGGATATCGGATATTTACATTCCCGATGGATCGACATGAACAGCTGTCAAAGGCCCCTTTTGTGACAAACTTTTTGGGCCCAAAAGGCTCGCGAGAATTGGGACTCACACGACACGACTCCTTTGGCGTGGCCCAAGCACAAGCAGGCGTTCCAGGGGTTCTGCGTCAGGATGTTTGGCGGCCGAGGTTGGTGTTGTATTGCGATACCAGCTGACCGATCGATACGTCCAGCCAGCTGAGGTAGCCTTCGTCGCTCGGGAATATACAGGGTATTGAAGTACGGATGGGTATACAGGGTGGGCCAATGAAAACGAAACAAGGCCTATTTCTCATATCTATTTGGTAGAAAAATCGCTCGGAAACCCGTCGATTTTTTTTTCGAGGGGGACACATTTGCGCTTATTTTTAACCCGGGGTTTAATGGGAAAGGGGGTTCATTTCCAAAAATTTTAAAAGGGGAATCGAATCCTCTTTTCAACGTTTTCCTATTTTTTTGAATTTGATGCAGTAGTTTTCGAGAAAAAAATTTTGAATTTAATAACAAGTCAACATTGAAAAATAATTATTTACATCTTTAAATTTTTTAAGGCAATTTTTTTGGGGAAAACGTCATTTTTCAAGCACAGCTTTCAGTTTTTTGGAAGGGTAACCCCCCGAAGGGGGGAGGGGGGATGATTTTAAATAACGAGAGCATTTTTCATTCAAACCCCCCCTTCTATTTTACTTACTTACTTTTTAATTTTAAAGTGTTAAAATTTTCTTTATAAATTCCCAAAAGGGTCAAAAAGGTTTCTGGTTCCTTTTATTTATAAAATTTCTTTTATGTTCCCCAGAGGAAAAATTTTAAAATTTAAATCTGGAACCGCAAATGCCATATGGATCCCCATCCTTTTGAAGGAAAATTTCATTTAAAATACTGCAAAAACGCCCAATGGGGGTCCCCATTCTTTCAAATTCTGTCATTTGGGCCTGTTAAAAATTTTGGAAAAAAGGCTTTTAAAAACAAGCATTGCCAATTTGTAAATTCCCCCAAGCCCTTCCCCCGACGTTTAATTTTCAGGATGTTGAGTGTGAACTTTATGGAATAAGAGCGGGTTTTCGTCAGACCAATCCGACAATTATGACGATTAACAGTCCCGTTTACAAAAACGAACACTCACCGAGAAACAAATGTTGGAAAAAAGTTCGGGTTACTTATTATCCGGTCACTAATTATCTTGCAAAATTCTACACGTCTATCAAAGTCATCTTCATTTAATTTTGCACAAGATGGATTTTATACGGTGGAATTTATGGGGTTTTTTAAAAATTTTTGAATGCTCGTACGCCATATGCCGGAAACTGTAGGTAATTGCCTGGTACTTAACGTAGGGGTCCCATACTGACTGGCCCAAAACAGCAATTTGCATTGCTTCGTTTCCCACTTTTCGATTGGAGCGATTTTGTTTTCAAATTTTCCAGATCCTGGTTTTCCCTAAACGGCTACTAATTAATAAGTATTTCCGGTTGACATGCTTATCTGGGTTTATTTTATTAAATACCGTGCTGTACTATTAGCCACTCCCTTTTCATAATAAAGTTTAATTATCGATACTCTTTCCGCCCCGGGGCCGTTGAGTAAACCATTTAGACCAAGAAAAAAAATTTGAAGCCGAAATAATCACAGACAAAATCCTGTGAGATACTAAATTTACATAAATTAAATGTATATAAATTCCAAAGAAAAGATAAAAACTTAGTGCATTATTGATAATTTTTTACACAAGCATAGAATTCCATACAAGGAAGTTTAAAGGTGTATGGAAGCCCAATGCTATGGCCCATTCGATCAAAAAATGTCCAGCCCAGTATGAAAATAACTGTCAGAGTTGGCCCCGCCGATTCTGCAATAACAAAAGTTCCACGAAATATTTAATGTGTTGCTTACCACACACTGATACATCAGTGTGAAGTTAGCCAACACATTATAATTTTATGAGAGCCGGAGTACCGTTTGTTTTTTGGATTGATCAAAACCTTCTTATTTTAGTGATTAGTGTTTATTAAATTGTTACTATAATTTTGTGTTTATTGGTTTGTTACTTATAATATCGTAACAAATGACTG
Organism: Listronotus oregonensis; assembly: GCA_019359885.1. Taxonomy (NCBI): domain Eukaryota; kingdom Metazoa; phylum Arthropoda; class Insecta; order Coleoptera; family Curculionidae; genus Listronotus; species Listronotus oregonensis. The sequence continues at coordinate 85,533 of JAHBCN010002879.1, read as the reverse complement.
GAGGTTGTATGGTTTTGTCTTGCAAATTCAAGGGTAACATACCCGTCTTTTTTAACTTTAGGTAAGTATTTTTATATTTAAATTAGGTGCTTCTTATAAGACATAACGTTAGGTAACCGAATAAATAATAATATATCAATTATGAATAATGGGAAATGGTGTACCGCTAGGAAATATTAGTGAGAAAAGTAACGCAATCTTAACTATCTTTTTAGATGATTTCCACAATGTTTGTGTATTTCTGTGGATTATTAAAAAGAAATAAGCCACATTTAGGCACTTTTATTTCATTTAATAATTTAGTACACTCTTTTAAAGGATCAAAATTATTGATTACGGGGCAACCAGGCAAATTTTAATATAAAAAGGTCCCTCTAATCGAATAAAAGGGAAAGGGAAAATTTTGGTAGGGTTTTTTTGGGGCGCTGATTACAAATCAAAAAAATCGGCAATGTTTCGTTTTCGAGATATTCTTTATCAAAATTGAAAATCAAACAAACCCTTTTATTTACACTATTCCTCCTTCTTTTTGCACAAAAACTTGGGTTTTACACTAAATTTGGAAAACAAAATTTCACAAACACCTTTTTAAAAAATTTTTTTTTGTTTATTTTACACCCTTTTTTTCACTTTTATTTTTTTAAACAAATATGGTATGATAAGTACTTAAATACATACAATGTTTGAAATTTATTTTAAAAATGTGTTTTTATTTATTTTTTCAAGATTTTTTGGGAAAAATACAAAAAATTCCAAAAATATTGACCATTTAAATAGAAGGCAGTAAAGTGGCGCCATCTATTTTTTTCCATATTATATCAGATGATATAAAATCTAATATTACACAATAATTTTAAATATTCTATAGTAGTATCCTTTTAAAAACCAACAATTTTGTGCAAAAAAAAAAAAAAAAGTGAATGTTGGGAAATTTGGGCATTTGATGATGTCAATTTTTTTTAGATAGTAACAAAAATTATGGAAATCCGGCCCTGACCTACTATTCATTGCGTTCCGCGGGGCCAACCCCCCCATTCCCCCCTGCCCTGCACGCCTGGACAATTTTGTTCTACAGTATTGGGCTTTTCCCTACACCTTTAAACTTCCCTTTATTCCATAGCAGAAATAACTGCTAACCTTTGGGCTGATAATATTCCCAAACAAGACACGACAATACTTTTATAATTTTAAAGAGTAAGTAAAAGTATCCGCATTTTAAATTTAGTGACAAAAAAATGAATTTAATGCTTCCTTACTTTTTAAGTTGGATAGGACAGGTTTTAAAAAAAAAAATTTAAAAAAAAAAATAGTACCAAAAAATGAAAAACGTTATTTCGATTATGGCCGATTATGTTTATAAAAAGTATTTTTAAAACTCTGATCAAATTTAAAAAAATAGGAAGCGTTGAAAAGAGGATTCGATGATCTTTAAAAAAGAGGTGCCCGTCGACCCCCTTTTTTCCCTTTAAGAATTTAGGGGTAAATTCCCCCCCCCTAGGGGGGTTTAAGGACAGGGTTAAAAAAAAGCGCAAAATGTGGCCCCCCCGAAATAAAAATCGACGGGTCCGACCCTTTTTTTTTCCCACCAACCAAATATGAGAAATCGGTTTTTTTCGTTTTCATTGGCCCACCCCCCGATAAGCCCAATGAAAACTTATTGAAACATGAATCCCCCCCAAAAATGGAAAATATTTATAACATTTGCCTTTTTAAGTCCGATTTTTTCCCTGGAAAAAGGGGAAAGCACTGGTTTTTTTTTTGGGAAATTTTGAAAAATATTTTTTTTTTCCAAAGTGTTCTCCTTTAAGACAATAGTATCTAC